>JAJJBR010000962.1:0-133197 GCA_022817965.1 Solanum lycopersicoides
GAGACCATACCCTAGAAGATAGGGTGCAATCTTGGATTGCGACCGGCGTCGTCGAACTCTCAGAGTTCTAAGACAAGCCTCATTCATATCATTCATTGCATATACATAGTGAAAAGTAGTGCGGAATTAAAACTTTTCACAAAACATAATATAGTCTTTAAAAACCTCTTTCATATAAAAGTAATAGAAATGCTAAGTCTCAATCTCATCATCTTAAGACACAAGAGTACTTTAATACTTCAAACGAAAATAGAAATACATAGTCTATTACAATACTTCATAAAAGAAACATAAAAGACATATATGCCCTCGATCAAATGAGGACATACTTCAACTTCTTCTACTCGGACGATCTTCTAAGCCCAAGTCTTCTTCTCCAAAGCTCCTTACCTACCAAGGACTATAGATAGAAAATAAAGCATGGAATTAGTACAACCACATGTACTAAGTATGGCTATATGCATAAAATCATGAAAACGGACTTTATTGGAAATATGCATCTTTTCATTTAGAAATCATAGTTAAACATAAGAACATCATTTAGCAATTAAGAAACACATAAGATAACATTAACCAAAGATAACATTTAAAGGCTCACTTTACAGTGAGTTCACTTCACTGTAATGAAGTCCCTTCACTGTTACAGTGAAGTCCAAACCTTCCTTTTAACATCTCCTAGCATGTAATTCCCTCACTTAAAGTCATCCTAAGATTCACTTAAGTCACACAAAGAGAGACCGCCCATACACCCTCTCTAGATGTGCCTAAACGACCCTTAAGATTACCTACAATGAGTCACATACATACTTAGAAAACAATCATAAACATCTATGTAAGATTCATCTACCAAAGGTCATTCCAAGGTTCACTTGAGTGAGTGTGGAGCGACCGCCCATACAATCTCTATCACACACACAAGAGATCCTATAGACTACCTCAAATAGAATCATTCTCACTAAACACACCAACACTTAGATTAGAAGACATTCTCCTTCCAAAGCCTATCAAAAGACCTACTTAAGTAAATCGAGAAGATATGTCCATAGTACAATGACCTCTCCAAGATTACCTAAATAGTCCTTAAGACTTCCTAAGGTTTAGATCATGTCAACAAGATTAACCAACTTCCCTAACTAGAGTCATCCTCAAGACTTCCAAAGATAAGACATGAAGAGACCATCCTTTCATGTCCTCCTCACACTTTAGCTAAGGAATGCTTAAGTCACTTTAGATTAGGTACTCAACCATTTACATAGTTACTAACATAGGTCATTAGTTCATTAGTTCATTAAGACTCATACATCACATAAGACACTCACATAAAGCATCACATAAGACACTCACATAATGGTCTTGGACAAGACCTAGGAACTCCACATAACACCTTCAAAGTCTATTGTGCAATGTCTAGATAGCGTCCCATACCACCACCTAAACCTCATAAACTTATCTAATGCTAATAGGTATTCCACATGATGAGAATAGGCAATAACCGACATAGACCATGGTAGCAAGACATGGAATCCGAAGTTCTATCCTACTTCGATGAGGTTGTTCTACTTGCCAATGGTAGAACTTGGACACATCCCATGTAGGCACATGGTTAAGGAATATGAAGGGGTAATAAGCATTCAGTCTTTCTTTAACTGAATCCACTTCCCCTCATACTCACTCGGTGCTAGCCTTAGTTCTCATAGATTAATTCACATTAAGGTTCATATAAATAGGTCCTTATCTAGTTCATGACCCCCTTTACATTCACCCTACCAAAGCAAGTTCCACTAGGGCATATCTCACTTTAGCGACAAGAAGCTCATAGCGACTTCCTAAGGTATGATATGATGCCGTTCCAGCCAACATCCTTAAGTCCATCACTCATCACATGAAGGATACCATTACGGCTAACTACTTCACAATTCATAACCTCGCCACTAAGTTCAAGGTTCCACATAAATTGACCTTCTTATCATTAAGGTCTCACTTATATTTATTATTCAAGACTAAGAGTTATAACACCCTATATCAAGACATCACATATCCATAATCATATATACATCAAGCAAGAGATACAAGTCAACCAAGACAAGACATCACATACTTCACTTTTAACACATAATACAAGCCATTCTAGAAACACTTCTAAAACAACCTAACATCTTCAAGTCATCCTATATATCATCATAACATCATTAATATACTCCACATAGACTCATAAAGTCAAGTAGGAATAACCAAGACTTAACCTAACACTACACTCATAATGTCAAGTCAAAGTCTAACATGATCACTTAAGGCAACATAACTAGAAGAATACATACATGACTATATAACTTCACATGTAGATAAGTAATGCATACTCACATCATCAACTACACAAATAGCCACATAACTTCAAGTAATTGCCAATAAGGCCATGCTCATAATATTGCATAAAGTAACGCCGACAAGGCCACATCAATTGCAAGTAAAACACATAACACCGCCACCATAAGTGGACCATACCAATCACAATAGAATCAAAGTATAATTAATATCAAATTAAGGAAAACGGGGCAGCATACCTTCATCCCATATCCACACTTCAATTCAATGCCAAATCAACCAATTCAACATCACAAGGCCCTTACCCATGGCCATGAACAAATTCAAAGCAATAACCATAAAACTCAATGAATCTACATCAATTCAATCTAGGTTTAACAATATAATCAATTACATATCAATTGAACACAATTCTTATATCATTAGAAAGCCCATAAGAAACTACACAACAATTCATCAACATTAGCTTAATATCAAGTAACCCAAAAGTAGTCAAAACTAGGGTTCATCAATTCACATGGGTTCATAGGTAATTTATGTTGAAATCATCAATACAATATCAATTAGATCATAATTCAATGTTTAGAAATCATTTATGCAAGAACCCATGGTAGAATCCCGAAATTGGACAATTCACTTTAGAAAACTTTGTAAAACACTTTGAGGATTGGGCTCCTTGATGAAATAAGTTTCAAGGATCAAAAGCCATACCTCAAGGATGATAATTCTTCACTTTGATGAAGAATTTCCACTCAAGAAGCCCTCACCAAGCCGCCTCTTCAATTGAGTCTTCAATGGAGGTTTTGGGATTTCTAAGAGACTTTGGGTTTTGATTTTAGAAGAATGAATTATTCTAAGTGTTAAACACTTATATTCATTAAAATACCCATAAGACCCTAATAAACCGTAAACTCTTATTTGGAAGTGGGGTGAATTTACCAATTCACCCCTGACTTGGCAGAAAATCTGCGCACAGGGACTTGGCTGCGACGACCTGCTTGTGACGGGGCGTCACGGGCAACGGCCCGTCATGGACCTCCGTTGCAAGCTCCAGTGGCTTGCCAAGGGTTCCCCTACACCCTTGGACAAGTCCCCACGACGAACCCTTGTGACGGGGCGTCACAGCCATGACTGGCCGTCACTCTCGTCGCCAAGGCTGCCTGGGACAGCCTGCCATCAGGTTTTGGGTCCTTTCAAGGACCCTTTGATGGTCCTTGGGATAATTTCCCGACGTTTCCAACCCAAATATGATCATCTATGAGTTTAACACCTCTCACATGAATTTCATCCAAAACGAACACATAAAACTCGACGAAACTCGCCTAGACGTACAAGGTCGACTCAAGGCATATCTTTCGAATGCCTTGGACGTTCTTGGTCGTTTGACCTCCAAACTTCACGAAACTTTAACCACTGCCTATACATACATAATAACTCTATTAAGAACCTTAAAACACCATGAAACACACATAAACACATAGAACCACATAAGAGACATTTAGGTGACTTAGTCGTCAAACGTCTTAGTCCCCTTGACGTTTGACTTCCAACACCTCTAATATTTAGCTACTGCCTCTATACCACATATTAAACATATTTAGGACCTTAGAACACTAAGACCAACATAGGCTCTAGAACCTAAGCTATTTTCGAGGTCTTACAATCTCCCCACTTGGACAACATTCGTCCTCGAATGACACTTGCCACTCTCCGAACACTTCCAAGATTAGAGATTCAACTAGCAGCACATAACCAAACCATACAACACATTATCAAGAAGAAATCATCAATTTCACATAATCAAGAGATTCACAACACAACAAGAAACTAGAGACAATTCTATAACTCGTTATGCTACAAAACTCACATGCTTCAATCCAAATAGCAAAAACTCATTTATATTCAACATCATACTCATATACATCAGTTCTAACCACATAACAAGAATTTTAGACCAAAGAATCAAATAGTCATTTTTACAAAAATTACAGTGAGCAGTTATAAAGCAACAGTGATTTTAGCAACTTTTCCAAAAATGCAATTTTAGGCAATTCTTTATAGACATGCTAATATGCAAGATAACATCATGTAAACACATCATACAACATGCTCAAAGCTTCATAAAACACACAATGCAAGAAGTAAATGAAATTCAATTTCAACCAAACTCCTAAACATCATGCACATGCAACAATTCAAGAACTTCTATCCCATCTACAAACCATACTCCCCCACTTAGAAGGAACTCATACTATCAAAAGAGAAACAAGAACTTACCAACATCATCATCACCATCACCCGACTTCTCAATTCTAGTACGGAGTGCATAGAAACGCCTCTTAGTTGGAGCATCTCCTTTGGAACACTAGGCTCAACCCTCTTGCCCTCCTTCCTAGAAGCAATGTTTGGACAATCTCTCACTTTGTGCCCATCCTTTCCACATCCAAAGCAACTACCGGTACCCAATAAACACTCACCATAGTGACTCTTGCCACAATTGCACAAGTAGGCTTGCCATCCTTAGAACCACCTCCTTTCTCAAACTTCTTCTTAGGAACACTAGGTCCATCTTGAGTTTGAACCTCTTTTTGAACCTAGGTTGCACTTGGTCACTAGCAACACCCTCTTCAAGCTACTAGACTTCCTCCCAAGATTAGATTCTTCACATGATTGTGCATACATCAAGTGTCTAGATAAGGCCACATTATCATGTAGTATAGTCGCATAGCATTCTTCCCTCACTAAGTCTCTCAACCTAGATGATAGTGCTCTCCATAACCCTAGGCACCATACTCAAATTGATTTGAGTAGTTACGGCTTGAGCTAAAGCCATCAAAGCCTCTCCAATCACCCTATTAGACAACTCCGGTACCTCATTACCTCCACCACATTAGGAACATGATCACCTTGGGGAGGCACTTGACCTTGCCCATCTTGGACCTACCTTGAACCTTGAGCACTTGCAACTTGCACTTGCTCAACTTGGGAAGAACTTCCTCATTCACCCTCTCCTCTTCCATCCTTCTAGCGGCCATCCTTCTAGTAGCACAAGGAAACTCATAAGAAGGATAATCATAACATTTACTCTACCGCACGATATAGGAGTAGAAAAGAAGGGAAACTCTATCGTCCTATAGCCTCTCGCCCATAGATGTGTCGCGACTCACACCGATGGTCAAGACTCTACTAGACGTGACTTGATGAGACTTTTTGATACCTAATACTACTTTCACCAACCTATGCTCTGATACCAACTTTGTCACAACCCAGACCATACCCTAGAAGATAGGGTGCAATCTTGGATTGCGACCGGCGTCGTCGAACTCTCAGAGTTCTAAGACAAGCCTCATTCATATCATTCATTGCATATACATAGTGAAAAGTAGTGCGGAATTAAAACTTTTCACAAAACATAATATAGTCTTTAAAACTCTTTCATATAAAAGTAATAGAAATGCTAAGTCTCAATCTCATCATCTTAAGACACAAGAGTACTTTACGATACTTCAAAATAAAATAAATAGTCTTATTACAATACTTCATAAAAGAAACATAAAAGACATATATGCCCTCGAGTCAAATGAGGACATACTTCAACTTCTTCTACTCGGACGATCTTCTAAGCCCAAGTCTTCTTCTCCAAACTCCTTACCTACCAAGGACTATAGATAGAAAATAAAGCATGGAATTAGTACAACCACATGTACTAAGTATGGCTATATGCATAAAATCATGAAAACGGACTTTATTGGAAATATGCATCTTTTCATTTAGAAATCATAGTTTAAACATAAGAACATCATTTAGCAATTAAGAAACACATAAGATAACATTAACCAAATAACATTTAAAGCTCACTTTACAGTGAGTTCCTTCACTGTACAGTGAAGTCCTTCACTTTACAGTGAAGTCCAAACCTTCCTTTTAACATTCCTAGCATGTAATTCCCTCACTTAAAGTCATCCTAAGATTCACTTAAGTCACACAAAGAGAGACCGCCCATACACCCTCTCTAGATGTGCCTAAACGACCCTTAAGATTACCTACAATGAGTCACATACATACTTAGAAAACAATCATAAACATCTATGTAAGATTCATCTACCAAAGGTGATTCCAAGGTTCACTTGAGTGAGTGTGGAGCGACCGCCCATACAATCTCTATCACACACACACAAGAGATCCTATAGACTACCTCAAATAGAATCATTCTCACTAAACACACCAACACTTAGATTAGAAGACATTCTCCTTCCAAAGCCTATCAAAAGACCTACTTAAGTAAATCAGAAGATATGTCCATAGTGCAATGACCTCTCCAAGATTACCTAAATAGTCCTTAAGACTTCCTAAGGTTTAGATCATGTCAACAAGATTAACCAACTTCCCTAACTAGAGTCATCCTCAAGACTTCCAAAGATAAGACATGAAGAGACCATCCTTTCATGTCCTCCTCACACTTTAGCTAAGGAATGCTTAAGTCACTTTAGATTAGGTACTCAACCATTTACATAGTTACTACATAGGTCATTAGTTCATTAGTTCATTAAGACTCATACATCACATAAGACACTCACATAAAGCATCACATAAGACACTCACATAATGGTCTTGGACAAGACCTAGGAACTCCACATAACACCTTCAAAGTCTATTGTGCAATGTCTAGATAGCGTCCCATACCACCACCTAAACCTCATAAACTTATCTAATGCTAATAGGTATTCCACATGATGAGAATAGGCAATAACCGACATAGACCATGGTAGCAAGACATGGAATCCGAAGTTCTATCCTACTTCGATGAGGTTGTTCTACTTGCCAATGGTAGAACTTGGACACATCCCATGTAGGCACATGGTTAAGGAATATGAAGGGCGTATAAGCATTCAGTCTCTTTCTTTAACTGAATCCACTTCCCTACTCATACTCACTCGGTGCTAGCCTTAGTTCTCATAGATTATTCACATTAAGGTTCATATAAATAGGTCCTTATCTAGTTCATGACCCCCTTTACATTCACCCTACCAAAGCAAGTCCACTAGGGCATCTCACTTTGGCGACAAGAAGCTCATAGCGACTTCCTAAGGTATGATATGATGCCGTTCCAGCCAATCAACCTTAAGTCCATCACTCACATGAAGGATACCATTACGGCTAACTACTTCACAATTCATAACCTCGCCACTAAGTTCAAGGTTCCACATAAATTGACCTTCTTATCATTAAGGTCTCACTTATATTTATTATTCAAGACTAAGAGTTATAACACCCTATATAAGACATCACATACCATAATCATATATACATCAAGCAAGAGATACAAGTCAACCAAGACAAGACATCACATACTTCACTTTTAACACATAATACAAGCCATTCTAGAAACACTTAAAACAACCTAACATCTTCAAGTCATCCTATATATCATCATAACATCATTAATATACTCCACATAGACTCATAAAGTCAAGTAGGAATAACCAAGACTTAACCTAACACTACACTCATAATGTCAAGTCAAAGTCTAACATGATCACTTAAGGCAACATAACTAGAAGAATACATACATGACTATATAACTTCACATGTAGATAAGTACATACTTCACATCATCAACTACACAAATAGCCACATAACTTCAAGTAATTGCCAATAAGGCCATGCTCATAATATTGCATAAAGTAACGCCGACAAGGCCACATCAATTGCAAGTAAAACACATAACACCGCCACCATAAGTGGACCATACCAATCACAATAGAATATAGAAGTATAATTAATATCAAATTAAGGAAAACGGGGCAGCATACCTTCATCCCCATATCCACACTTCAATTCAATGCCAAATCAACCAATTCAACATCACAAGGCCCTTACCCATGGCCATGAACAACAATTCAAAGCAATAACCATAAAACTCAATGAATCTACATCAATTCAATCTAGGTTTAACAATATAATATAATTACATATCAATTCAACAATCATTAGCATTAACATTCATCAAGCTTAATATCAAGTAACCCAAATAAGTAGTCAAAACTAGGGTTCATCAATTCACATGGGTTCATAGGTAATTTATGTTGAAATCATCAATACAATAACAATTATATCATAATTCAATGTTTAGAAATAATTTATGCAAGAACCCATGGTAGAATCCCGAAATTGGACAATTCACTTTAGAAAACTTTGTAAAACACTTTGAGGATTGGGCTCCTTGATGAAATAAGTTTCAAGGATCAAAATCCATACCTCAAGGATGATAATTCTTCACTTTGATGAAGAATTTCCACTCAAGAACCCCTCACCAAGCTGCCTCTTCAATGGAGTCTTCAATGGAGGTTTTGGGAATATTCTAAGAGACTTTGGGTTTTGATTTTAGAAGAATGAATTATTCTAAGTGTTAAACAGTTATATACTCATCTAAAATACCCATAAGACCCTTAATAAACCGTCTAAACTATTATTTGGATGTGGGGTGAATTTACCAATTCACCCCTGACATGGAAGAAAATTTGCGCACAGGGAACATGGCTGCGACGACTGGCTTGTGACGGGGCATCACGAGTGCAACGGCCCGTCATGACCCTCTGTTGCAAGCTCCAGTGGCTTGCCAAGGGTTCCTCCTACACCCTTGTACAAGGACCCCACGACGAATCCCTTGTGACGGGGCGTCACAGCCATGACTGGCCGTCGACTGCTACGTCGCCAAGGCTGCCTGGGACAGCCTGCCATCAGGTTTTGGGTCCTTTCCTTAAGGACCCTTTGATGGTCCTTGGGGATAATTTCCCAGACGTTTCCAACCCAAATACGATCATCTATGAGTTTAACACATCTCACATGAATTTCATCCAAAACGAACACATAAACTCGACGAAACTTGTCTAGACGTACAAGGTCGACTCAAGGCATATCTTTCGAATGCCTTGGACGTTCTTGGTCGTTTGACCTCCAAACTTTGTGAAACTTTAAATACTGCCTATACATACTATTAAGAACCTTAAAACACCATGAAACACACACAAACACATAGAACCACATAAGAGACAATTAAGTGACTTAGTCGTCAAACGTCTTAATCATCCCTTGACGTTTGACTTCCAACACCTCTAATATTTAAGCTACTACCTCTATACCACATATTAAACATATTTAGGACCTTAGAACACCAAGACCAACATATTAGGATCTAGAGCACCTAAGCTATTTTCGAGGTCTTACATGTCGGACCAAGGACTTAGAGATACCTAACTTATCACTTTGCATACAAAACATTAGGGAAAATTATTTTAGCTAGGAATACGACGTTATGAACCTATGGGGAACACATACACCCTAGTTTTGCTCACAACTTGATAAAAACTAAATATTTACTATTGTTACTTGTTTTGCTTAGAGATATTAAAGAAGTTTGTTTCACAAAGACCCCCTCCTCTTTAAATTACCTGTTTTCGAAAAGAACTTGACTAAATAGAAGTAATTGTACATTGAAGTTCAGTCTAAACCATTTTCCTCGTGGGATCGACCCCAACCTAATAGTTGGGTTCTTTACTTGATACGACCGCTTATACTTCTTTAGGGATGTGTAATTTTAGCTTATCAAATTTTGGCACCGCTGCCGGAGAAAGTGGCTTTTAGATTAACCTTAATAACATTACTGAAGTTTAGTCAATGATTTCCTGATTTTACTTTTCTTTTGTTTTTGTTTCTCTCAAGTCTAGATCTAGTGTATGCCAAGTACACGGAGCCTAGGAGAACCTCTAATTCCATTTGATCCTCAACTTAACCGTACACTTCAAAGAATGGAAAATCAGCAGAACCCAGTCAATATTGGTGATGGGTAAATTAGGCAGCCTCCACCACCTGTTGAGGCACACAATAAGGTAGACGCGGAAAATCAGGTCGATGATGTTGTGAGGATACAACCTATCGTCCCACGCCCTCAAGAGTTCTATAGGGGAAATGTTAATATCACTGATTCTGATGGGCCTCTTGTCCTGCCTCATCTACCCTATGGACACACGTTCATGGTAACTAGTAGTTTGATTCAGATGATCACTGCGAGGGGTTTGTTTGCAGGGCTACCATCAGAGGATCCCCATGCTCACATAGCCAAGCTGAGGTATGTGTGCAAGAGTTGTGTGGGGAGGCTAGACTTAGATATGAACTCCATCGGGTTAAAATTGTTCCCTGTATCACTTTGGGAGAGGCCGCAATATAGTTTATTGAGTTTCCCTACAATTCTATCTATACTTGGGATCAGTTGAGGGATATGTTCCAAGCACGGTACTACCCGGTGTGCAAAAATCTCAACCACAAAGATAGAGTGAACAACTTTGTGGTATTACCTGGGGAGTTGGTAAGTAGATTTTGGAACAGATTTAGTGCATTCGTGAGAGGCGTACCAAACCACCGTATTGATGATGAGTTGTTGAAGAGTATTTCTATCAGGGTCATGATGACATCAATAAAGCAATACTCGATGCTATTGCGGGGGGTTCTTATGGTGAGTGCCCATATGCTGAGATCGTAGAGAAATTGGAGAAAATCTCTCGCAACAATAAGGCTTGGAGTACTAAAAAGTCAGACACTGGGAGAAACACCTTTGCAGTGCAAGCTACACACAATCTGGCTGCAGATTAGATTGTGAGAAGATGGCTCAAATGAGAACTGAGCTCGGGTTGCTATTGAAACATGTCACTGGAGGTGTAGAAAAGGTAAATGCAGTGAATTACTTGACTAAACCACCACCGCCAGTGGATAAGTATTACTATGAAGAGGATACTTATGCAGTGAATGATCAGATGTGGGGTTTCCGACCAAACACCCAAGGCTCCAATCAAGAGAATTGGCGTCAAGGTTAAGGAAATCTAGGTGGGAACTATGGTAACTACAATAGAGAGGGCTAACAAGTTCGAGATGGGAACTACAACCGCAAAAAAAATTTCAATCGGGGTAACTATGGTAACAGAAATTATCGGAGTGGACCCTAAATTCCACCTTAGATTGGGAAGTTGCTCCTAGGGATGGTTGAGGTAGTATGGCGCAAATGGAGGATATGTTGCAGAAGATGATGAGGAGGTTTGATGCTAGTGATGAGCACGCCAAGGAATTGAGAGGCCATTTATCTAACATTGGGAAAAAGGTGGATGCACAATCGGTCTCGATTAAGCATTTTGAGTTACAAATGGCCCAATTATCTACTACTGTGAACCCACGTCAACCGGGAACTCTTCCTAGAAATACCATTCGATATCCTAAAAATGATGGACATTGCATGATAGTCACTGCTCGAGGAGGTAAGAAAAATATTGATCCACCTATGCATAGAAGAACACAATTCATAAGTACCTCAGAAAGTGATCCCCATTCCTAGACCTCCACCACCATTCCCTCAGAGATTAGTGAAGAAGAATGAGGATGGTAAATACAGGCGTTTTATCACTATGTTGAAAAAGCTTTCCATCAATGTTCCTTTGATAGAAGCTTTGGAACAAATGCGAGGTTATGCTAAATTTATGAAGGTTATCGTTACAAAGAAGAGATCGGTATGTTTTGAGGATGATGACCGAATGCAGCATTTTAGTGTTATTGCTACAAGGTCTCTTGTGCAGAATAATGAAGATCCGGGTGCTTTCACTATTCCATGTATTATCGTATTATTACACTTTGCTAAAGCACTATATGATATAGGTGCAAGCATTAACGTCATGCCTCTTTCAATTTATAAGAAATTGGGTTTGGGTGATCCAAAGCCCACTACAATGCGGTTACTGATGGGTGATCAAACAGTGAAGAGGCCCATTGGGATAATCCATGATGTGCTCGTGAAAGTGGAGTCATTTATATTTCCAGCCGATTTTGTGTTTCTTGACTGTGAGGTGGACTTTGAGGTTCCTATTATTATTGGGAGGTCGTTCCTTGCTGCTGGTCGTGCCTTGGTTGGTATGTAGAATAGGCAGATGAAGTTTAGGTTTAATAATGAAGAAGCAACATTCAACATTTGTAGTTCCATGAAGTAGACTAGTGAGCTCCAAACGGTATCTGCTATATCCTATAAGGTTGAGAGTATGTTTGACGTACAAATCAAAGAATGCCTGGGTGTTGAGGCACTAGCAGCAATGATCATGAACTTTGAGAGTGATGGTATTGACGATTATAGGTCTTTGGTTGCGACACTTGAACCAAACGAATATCGGTCCAAACCAAAGAAATTGGAGTTAGATATTAAGCATCGCGAGTCTCCACCCGTTAGACCATCTATTGAGGAGGCTCCAAAATTAGAGCTTAAGGCTCTACCAGCTCATCTGAGGTAAGTATTCTTGTGTA
Source organism: Solanum lycopersicoides (assembly GCA_022817965.1). Classification (NCBI taxonomy): domain Eukaryota; kingdom Viridiplantae; phylum Streptophyta; class Magnoliopsida; order Solanales; family Solanaceae; genus Solanum; species Solanum lycopersicoides. The sequence goes on from JAJJBR010000962.1 coordinate 12,658, forward strand.
GAGATGACACTTTGCCGGTAGTCATTGCAGAGGATTTGAATGTGTAACAAGTAGAGTGTCTGGTGGAAGTTTTAAAGAGGTTCAAACAAGCCATTGGTTGGACTAGTGCGGACATTATTGGGATCCCTCCCGGTATTTGTTCACACAAAATCCAACTCATGCCCGATCACAATCCAAGTATTGATCACCAGAGATGGTTGAATCCACTTATGCAAGAGGTAGTGAAGAAGGAGATAATTAAGTGGTTGGATGCCGGAGTCATATATCCTATTGCAGATAGTATTTGGGTATGCCCTTTTCAGTGTGTGCCCAAAAAGGGGGGAATGACAGTAGTGCCTAATGAGAGGAACGGGCTTTTTCCATGAGGCCAGTGACTGGATGGAGAGTTTGTATGGATCACCGGAAATTGAACGCATGGACTGAGAAGGACCATTTCTCTATGACCTTCATGGCCCATATGGTAGATAGACTCGCATGAAAAGGATGGTACTGTTTTCTTGATGGCTATTCGGGTTACAATCAAATCTTTATTGCCCCGGAGGATCAAGAGAAGACCACTTTTACTTTCCCTTATGATACGTTCACCTTTAAGAGGATGCCATTTGGGTTATGTAATGCACTGGCCACCTTCCAGCGGTGTATGATGTCGATATTCTCTAATATGGGGGAAGACACTATTGAGGTGTTCATGGATGACTTTTCGTTTGTTGAGGACTCCTTTGATCGGTGTTTGAGTCACTTGGCCGAGGTTCTCAAAACATGTGAAGATTGAAATCTTGTGCTTAATTGGGAAAAAATGTCACTTTATTATATAAGAAGGTATAGTATTGGGCCATCACATCTCGAAGAAGGGGATAGAGGTTGATCGAGCAAAAGTTGAAGTTATAGAGAGGCTTCCCCCACCCATATCTTTAAATGGTGTGAGAAGTTTTCCGGCACATGCAGGCTTTTACAGGAGTTTTATTAAGAGTTACTCAAAAATTACACATCCTCCGTGCAAATTACTTGAGAAGGAATGTAAATTCTATTTTAGTGAATCCTGTCTGAGAGCATTTGGAGAGTTGAAAGAGAAGTTGGTGTTTGCGCCCATTATTATTTCCCCAAATTGGAGTAAACTATTTGAGGTGATGTGTGATGCTATTGGGGTTGATCTTGGTGTGGTATTGGGACAGATAATGGATAAAATCCTTCACCACATTTACTATGCAAGTAAGGCCCAGAATGAAGCCCAAAAGAACTATACTGTGACTGAACAAGAACTTCGTGCAGTGGTATTGCGTTCGAAAAATTTTGCTCATATTTGCTTGGCACGAGGGTCATAGTGCATGCTGACCACTCTGCTTTGAGGTACTTGATGGCAAAGAAGGATTCGAAGCCACGATTGATTAGATAGGTGCTATTATTCCTAAGAGTTTGATTTTGAGGTAAAAGATAGAAAAGGGACTGAAAATCAAGTTGCCGATCATTTCTCTAGATTAGAGGATGAAGTTATGGGAGAGTTGGGTGAAAATACTGAAATTGATGATACCTTCCCTGATGAGCATGTATTGGCCGCTTCTAATGATTTGATTCCATGGTTCGCCGATTTTGCGAATTATATGCCTAGTGATAGAGTTCCATCGGACTTGTCCTTCCATTAGAGGAAGAAGTTCGTGCTTGATGTGAAAAAGTTCTTTTGGGATGAGCCTTACTTATACGGGAGTTGTGCTGATGGGATTATTCGTCGTTGCGTGCCGGAAGTTGAGATGTTAAGTGTTTTAGAGGCATGTCACTCCTCGCCTGTGGGTGGGCACCATAGTGGTATCCGGACTGCCCACAAGATTTTGCAGTGTGGATACTTTGGCCAACCATTCACCAAGATTCTCATGAGTTCACCAAGTCATGTGATAGGTGACAAAGAGATGGAGGAATTTTGAAGAGGCAAGAGCTTCCTTTAAATCCCATTCTAGTGGTTAAGTTATTTGATGTATGTGGCATTGATTTTATGGGCCCGTTTGTGAGTTCTTATTGGATGAAATATATACTTGTGGCCGTGGACAACATGTCAAAATGGGTGGAAGCTATTGCGCTTTCTAAGAATGAAAGAAAGATTGTCACCGCGTTCTTGAAAAAGAACATCTTCTCCAGTTTTGGCACATCTAGGGCCATTATTAGTTATGGTGGATATTACTTTTGTAATAAGTTGTTCAAAGGGCTATTGGAGAAATATGGGGTTCGTCACAAGGTGTCCACTCCGTATCAGCCACAGACTAGTGGGTAACTTCAGGTGTCCAATCGAGAGATCAAGCAAATTCTGTCAAAAACGGTAAATGCTAATAGAACGGATTGGTCAAATAGGCTTGATGATGATCTTTGGGCCTACCAGACCGCATACAAGACCCCCATTGGCATGTCTCCATACCAACTTGTATATGGTAAGGCTTGTCACTTGCTAGTCGAGTTAGAGAGCAAAGCCATGTGGGCAATGAAGAAACTGAAGATGGATTGGAATGAAGCTACAAAACAGAGAATTAATGGGTTGAATGAACTTGATGAGTTTCGCCTAAAAGCGTATAAAAGTTCAGCCATCTACAAATAGAAGATGAAGAAGTTCCAAGACCAAAAGATTGAAAAGCGAGAATTTGTGGTTGGGGACTTGGTGCTTCTATTCAACTCTAGGCTACGCTTTTTTTCGGGCAAACTCACGTCCAAGAGGACGGGACCATTCCTTATCACTAAAGTGTTCCAACACAGAGCGGTTGAGTTGGAGAAAAAGGAGGGTGCAAAGTTCACGGTTAACGGGAAAAGGATAAAAATCTACCTAGGGCATGCAGAGAGTGTCCATGAAGTGGTTGAAGAATATAACGAAGATGAGGTCGGAGTAATCAAGTATCTTGCGTCGTGCCGCGACATTAAAGCGCTTCTTGGGAGGCAACCCAAGGTGTATCCTCTAGCCAAAAATAGGTTTTACTTTTCTTTGTAAGAGTAGTTGCATTTTCTTGTTTTCTTTTGTTTTGCTCATCCTCATGCTTTAAATTTGTTATTATTAGTGTTAGATAGAGATTAGTTTAGGGTCTGTGCCTCAAAAGTTTATAGAAAAACACAAAAAAAATAGCTTAATGGGGGCTCATTGTGCAGGGACCAAAAATAAAATTCTGCAAAAAATGGTCTGGTCGACGGGGTCCGTAGATCCCAGGTATGTCTCTAATTTTTTCTAAGTCTTGTTGAAATCGACGGTCCAGTTGACGATCTGTCGACTGACTTACGGACCGTCAATGATGTTTTGTCAGTCCAAAGCACAAGTGACCCGACCCGACCCGGCCGATAATATTAAAAGTAAAAATTGTTCATTAGCCTCCAAAATCTTTTCAAATTCATTCCCCAACCATTTCCCTTCCCTTATTTTCGTCCTTTCTCATCAAAACAATATATTTCCCCCTTCAAAGAATCATCAAATTCCTCAAACACCCCAATTCTCCCAAATTCCCAAAACCCTCTTCTTCCAAAATTCTACTTGATTCCCATTGCTTTATTCGGTCGTCGTTCAAGTCGGGCTTATAGGTTGTTGAAAGGATCACTATTCAAACAACTCCACTACGATCATAAGTTATTTCAATTCCCTTTGTTTTATGAATTCTCGTTCATACACTGTTGGAATCAATAAATTAGAAAGTGGGTCTTGACTGAGGGACAAAATTGTTTGATTTGGCTTGTTAAAACTTGTGTAAAATGTCTCTTGAAATGATATAAAGTGATTGGGTTGTAATGAAATCTGTTTAAAATGGGTGTGTGTTAGTAATGATAGACTTTCCAACTTAGGGTTTGGTAGCATCGATGAATTAGAGCATGAATCTTGTGAAATTGAAACGCTAGGAATGAAAAAATTGTCTTCAGATTGTTGCTATGTTTTGTGTAAACTTTTGTGGGTCTAAAGGTGTAAAAATGTGGACTATGAATCATGGCCTTAAATCTGTCTCAGGCCAGCAGCACGAGACCCCGTCGACGGACCGTCGATGGGGTCTGTCCATTGGACCACCCCAAAGATGTCCATGTATGAGATGACGGAAGTGGACTACGGTCCATCGATTGAACGACGGGCCATTCTACACGTCCGTCATTTCATTCAGAGATGCTATTTTGTTTGATTTTAAAAATTATGCTAATTGTTAGACGAATGAAGTGGACTATGGTTTGTCGATTGATGGATGTTATGCGCGTCCGTCGTTTCGAACTGAGAGGTCTACATATTTGATTTTGTTTTGTTTGTTTTGAGTGTAATGTAAGGTTTCTGTGAGAGTAACAACTTCTTTACAGGAACATATGGCCCCCAAACATGACATAGTTTATTCTAGGGGAAGGTCCAAGTCCGTGGCACCATCCCGTCGGATGATTGGCACTTCCGACGATGAGAGGGATCCAGAATATGTCCCCCAGGCACCAACACCCCTACACCAGCTTCACAAGACACTCGGGGTACCCCCAAGAAGGTGGATTCCGATGTAGTCACTGCCTCCAAGTCTGATGAGGAGCGTACACTAACCGGCCTACCTTCTGGGTCTGCCTCGGATTTTGAAGGAGCATCTGGATCCGAAGCTGCATCAGGATTAGTGTCGGCCTGCTCTTTGGGGTCGAATGATGCCACTACCTCCAGTTCCGTATCACATGGAGCCACTAAAACGGAGGTACCTGCCCGCCATTCCTCGTTTGATGAGGCTACTAGTTTAGAGTCTGCCCCAGCACACCAGGTAGATGTTTCTACATCGGTTGCATGGGAGCAAAACCGGTGGTGCGTAGCTAGTAAGTATCAAATCTACTGGGACCATAAGGTCCTAAATGACAAGGGGATGATGACCCGGTTGGTGATGTTTGAGTGTAGAGTTCTTACAAGGAGTCTTCACACAGTCCGTGATGTGTAGAGATTTTTCATCCGCCAAAGGCTCTAGTGGATATCTAAGAGTTTGGGGTCGTATAGCGAGGAGATTCTTTGAGAGTTCTATGCCTCACATGTGGCAACTCTCAGAGGTTCTATGGATAGGCGGGCGAGACCCGCCAAGCAGGACCCACTCACCACAATGTTAGTTCGGGGATGCCGGGTGGATTTTTCTTCAATCACCATCCGCCGTTTCTTGTATGGAACCTCCACAGATATTACTCGGATCCTCTTGACTCCGGAGTTTGATTAAATGTGGGAGATGGTCAAAAGTGACCAGTTTCAGAGGATCGTGGACCATAGAGAGGAATGAAAGAGGTGTCTTGCTCAGCACTTATCCATTGACAGTAAGGGAGACGATTGTGTGTTGGACCCCAAAGGGCTGCTCAAAATCTCAAACCTCACTTTCACAGCCAAGTTCTTCTAGCTGTTAGTTTTCCACCGCCTATCTCCGACGGCAAAAGATAATATTCTTACTTGGGATAGAGATGTACTGGTAGTAGCCTTGGTGTCAGGTTTGTAGATCGACTTCGCGAAGATGTTAATCACGTTGATACATGAGAGGGCTTTCAAGTCCTTCACTACTTACCTATTTGCATGTCTAATCTTCCATCTATGCAGGGATGCCGGAGTGCCCATTTTTCACTGTGATACACTCTGCACTTGGGCTGGCTCAGTTGATATAGGTCTCATCAGGGATGAGGCCAATGTGCAGCACCGCGGATAGGGACCATAATTGAGTTGTAGCCGCTGAGTGAGAATTTTACAGACACGATAGAGTTATCCAAAGGGGCTGACCCTGCCACTTCACAGCCTGCTGACACCACTCTGGCAGAGTCCGCCCATGCCACTAGTAGAACACCCACTTCCTCCCGGTCTACTCCACCATCTACAGAACTGGTCCCTTTGACGACGGTCCAGAAGTTAGAGGCCCAAATGGCCACCCTGTTGCATCACATACAACCTTGGATGCAAAAGTCCATCGCCGAGGCTGAGGAACAGATTGAGAAGAGGGTGGACTAGCAGACGGAGCAGAAGATTCAGGCGGTTCACCAGCACCTTGATGCAATTTAGTTGCGCGTTCTTGCCCGCCCTGCCCCCACCATTGACTTTTCTACTCTTCAGAAGGATGTAGTAAGTTTGCGGGCAGATGTTGACAACATTTTGGAGATGAGAGGGACTGAGCCCGACACTGCACCATTCGAGCTAGCGGACTACACTGTGCTCGCTGCACTATTCACAGGCCCTACTGAGACGCCGACTAAGCCACATGGTCGTGCCAAGAGGCATCGTTCTAGCTGCACCACTGAGGGTTAGTATGCCCGTGCGTTGAAGAAGGAGCCGGCGGACCTTGATGCTGCGAGGAGAGCCTCTTTGATTGGTAAGGAGACCCGTCAGATGAGTGCAACAAAGTTAGATGATGGGGCATCTAGTTCCAGACCAGAGACTGGTAAGAGGAGTACCACTGATGGTGCAGAGATTGCTGTGGGCACCACTGCGGGTGACCCTACTACTTATGTTGCGGGTTCTGGGAAACCGGACCCGCCTACTTTTTGATCATCGGTCTATGCACCTCAAGTTTGCTTCACCTACCACCCTGTTTTTATATTTCTTATGCATTGGGGAAAATTGCATGATATTTTGATGGGGGTGGGGTAAATGGAAAGTGAGTGTTAGGGTGAAGTCTGAGTAGCCCAATGCATGATCCTCTCTTCGGGGTTTTCTTGCCTGTGTTCTTTTGCCCGAAGAGACTGATTACTTTACTGTTGAACTGGCATGTTGTAACTTGTACAAAGTATAAAAGAGTTTAATCTAAAGTATTATGGCTAAATATGAATGATATCATGTCATAAGAAAATTATTGCATGAATAGGTGAAAAGGAGTTGAATGTGTTGGCTCTAATTATGACATAGAGAGATACCCACTACATGACCCTCAAACTAAAACCTAAACTAGGAAATCTTACAATCTGATAGGGTAATGAGGTGTCAAGAGAGCGTGAGGAATTTTGATTGTTCCATTGTTGGTACCTAGCTAGAACTTGCCCAGTTGGCCCTGCAAAAAGGAATTTTCGTTAGAGAATTAGGAAAGGATAATAGGCTCTTGTTCGAATTAGAAATCATCTAGCCTAAACTGTAGTTAACCAAATGAATGTTTATCCATGTTTTATCCAAATATGTTGAGCCTTTAATATAAACATTTTTTTTACCAACTCACCTTCCCTGGGTTTAATGTATTGTCCTTGGTCCTTCCTTGGACATGTGCACCTCGACTTAGGCCAAAAGCCTATGTTGAGGTTGGCTAATGCAGAAACTTACCTCGTCTTGGCCCTGACCCAACCTCGGGTAATGTGTACCTCAACTCATGGCAAAACCATAAGTTGCGGGTGGCTATTATGAGTGATGAACCAAAATGGGGTATGAAAAGAGTTCAATGTGAAAATAAAAGAAAAAAAGTGATAAAGAGATGTGGCTGAGTCAAAATTATCAATTGATTGAATGAAAAGAAAAGAAACAGTTTGAGAAAAGAAAGAAAAATAGTTGAACAAAAAGAAGTAAGAGTCACCTCCACAAAGAACAAATGGGGAAGCAAGGTAAAGATAAAAAGAGAAGAAATTAGGGCATAAGTGATAATGAAAGAGGTAGGACGCTTAGCTGTAATGTCAAGGAGGGCAAAAAGTCATTAAAGTGTACCCATATGTACCATACCTGACCTTGAGCCAACATTACAATTCAACAAAGTCCTATCGTGAACCTAGAGTCTAATGTGGTGAACATAAACAGTGAAAATAAGGGCAAACCTATGGCGAAGAGTACTAACTAGGTGTGAATTTATTTTGAGCGTGAGTTTTGAATAATGATCCTTGTACCCAAAGTTAAAATCACTGTGCGAAAAAGGAGGATTTCTTTTGAAGTGAGGGCACTAGCTGCAATATCGGAAAGTTCGTGCCTTGGTGAGAGGCATAAGAGTAGAGGTGCATCTGAACGGTGAGTTTGTGTTGTGGTCTTATCCACATGAATTAGCTTGTCGAACATAAGAGAGTAAGCATACACGAAATCAAAGAAAAAGTTGGGATTGATAGCCATGTGATTGCAGAAGCTTAATAGAGTATACTTTTGTACAAAGTGTTGTGTTGAGTCATATTGCGTCGCTTGAGGACAAACAACGAATTTAAGTTGAGGGTGTTGATGTACCGTGCCTTTGTGGTACTTTCAATGCTTTTTCCTTAAAAGGTGTGTGTCTAGAGACTTATAGTAGTAGTTTTAACATATTTTTATCTTTGTTTTGTAGGAAAGATGTCCAGAACCAAAACTCACAAGGCAGCTGAAAATTACTGTAGAGGCGACCCACGAAGGTCGTCGACGTTTTGTCATTCCATCGACAGTCCGTAGATGGTGACCTTTGATTGATGTTCAGGTAACTGGAAAAATCAGTGAAATCTGACTAAGTGTGGTACTACGCAAATGATCGATGAGTTCACAGATACTCCCAGTACCCGAAATTGGAGAAATTCTAAGTATGGAGCAATGGAAGGGATCTACGAACAGAAGATGCATCGACAGACCGTGTTGTTGGTCCGTCGATTGATTCAGAGATGATGCCATCTGAAGGGAAAAAAAGATTCTATGTCTTGACTCATGGAGACAGTCGACGTTCCATCTGTGGGGGTCGTCGATTACAACCGCATTTTCTGCAAAAACTATCCTTATTTTAATTCCTTCTAATTTATGACAATTGTTTTATATGTAAACCCTCATTTTTGGGGTTGGATTCTTGTTACGACCTGAGGGTATACCTAGAAGCTATGGTATTCTCGACTCTTAACACGGCGTCGTCAACCTCTCGAAGGTCTAAGACAAGCCTCTTAGCGTACTTTAATTGCATAATCATAAAAATAGCGGAAAATTTAAAACTTTTCATAGAACATCATATGCTAGAACATCACTTCATATATAGATATATAAATACTTCATAATACATAATTAGACGATAAGTCTCTTTTCCATCTTAAGACAGAACTCAATAGAATAGAATAGGGACACGGACCTTACAACATAAAATATAAGTCCAACCTATTACATAAATGAATTGGAACTTGACATAGGGAAATCCTTGAATTATAAGAATACCTCTTCTTGAACTTGGGAGATCTATCCAAGCACTTCTTTTAGGATACATTCTCTAGCCATCACCACCTACACTTTGTGTAAAAAGATGAAGAAGAATGGTATTAGTACAAGAATGCACTAAGTATGACAACCATGCAAAAACATGCATTTAAAGAGGGCATTTCTTTTGAAATCATGCAACATGTCTTTTTTAGTAAATTTCATGAACATAGGCACATAATCTCAATATAGTTCACATACATAATATAGACATGGATACTACTCATAATACCACATGAATGCCATTTATCATACTTTGAAACATATTCAATACATACCATACATTACCTCTCGTTTATTTTACTTCTTTCCCTAAGTAACCCTCAAGTGTGCTTAGTACAATGTATCACTTTGAGGTCACCTTACAATAGTATTTCATAATAGATTCATAACACAAGCACATATATTCACAATTCATAATCACATCAAAGACATCAACTTGACATAAGGACCATCACCTAAGACAACTCCTAAGTCACACTAGTGCAATGTGTAGGTAGAATCCCATAATACTACTTCCACCAAGTATACATAAGAAGTCACCCTAGACAAGGCATAACATATTTAACAAGTCACAACACATTCACTTACAACTAGACATAAGACTACATACTCCATATCATCATATAAGGACTCATCATACTTCGTAACATTATAGGAAGACATCATCATACTTCATACACTTTAGTCATAGACTTCCTTAGTTCATATAATAAGTAAACCACCCTCATAACCCCTTCACAAGCTTAATTGTGCAATGTACACATGGAGTCCCATACCCCCACATATACTAAGTAAACTAATTTAGAAGCCATAAGTGTAATTCACATGCATAGTCAAAATTCATATCTTAACATAACAAGGTCACTTAGCATGCATTCATACAAGTCATATAAAACATAAGTATTTACTTCATAAGGGTCTCCAATACTATACTTTCTTGAACTCATCTAGTGCAATGTGTATGTAGGGTCCATAGTCCTCCCATACCAAGTACACTTCTCAACGAATTTAGATTATAGTTCATATTCTTATCTTAGTTAATTATTAAATATCGGGAGACATAGACATAACCGACATAGACCATGTGAGCTACATGGAATCCGGTGTTCTATTTCCACACCGAAAAGGGAGGGTGAATACATGCCGAAGGTGCAACCATTCGTACATTACTTATCTAGGTGGTATCCACAAGTTATAACCTATGGGAACGTAGTTATGGAACATGGAGATTTCTTCTAGAAACCTTGACTTGCTAACGTGGATGTTTCTATCTCATGAGACAACATCTATGTTGGTAACCCGAACTTGATAACGTGAAGGTTGTCATTGTGGGAAGCCGGACTAACTAACGTGAAGCTCCCACTTTCATTTGTCATGTTCACTCGGTGCGAGGCTCTAACTCCCTTTTTATATATATATTTAAACCTTTAATGCATTAAGTCATAAAGAAGGACTTAGGGACTTACTCCCTCATATATCATATAGCTCAAAGGTATCTAGGATGAGAATTCTACATTCACCATAGAACCTACCTAATGTGAGAATGTCCTTTCACATAATCATATCATATTTATACATACATGTGTGTGTGTACATATATGTTAGATCTACCTTTACATAAACACATTTAAGAACACGTGTTCATAACTTCATAAATCATATACTTTACATGCATATAAATAGGTAATGATGCATATGAGAACTATCCTTTCCTTAATCATCATGAATATATCCTACTCATATATATGCATGAAGTGTGTGTACATTGGTGAACATGATCACATAATGGATACCACACAGTATTGAGGAAGCAACCCTCTAAAGACCACAACACATGTACAACATTAATCATGTCCCAAGTCATACACAGATATAGAGTATTGATGAATATAGACTACACACAATCACATTATATCATAAGAGGAAAGTAAATATTAATAAATAGAATATAAAAATCCTAGCATACTTTGATCACAGATTCATGTAGGGTTCAGATGGGTACGGGTCATGCTAAAAGGATATTCATTATCATTAGCCATATAGACCATACCTAACCCTAACATGATCATCACACATACACATACAACATTATCCCCACAACTAGATTAATCAAGTAGTGTAGAAGACTATACACATAACTTCACATAACATCAATTCACTTAGACATAATATTAGAATCAAGAATAAATCCTTCAACTTCTTAACATAGAAATCATCATATCAATTCATATTGCATCTAATGCATTCAAGTCCATGATCATAAAACATAAACATGTACAAGAATGTAAACACCGCCACCAAAGGTGGACCATACCAATCAACACGATTCAATGTACATTCTAGGCTAATTTAGAAGAAATAAATCAACTTACCAAATCTCCAAGCTAATGATCATTTTTTATCATTACTCCAAAATTCATATTCAATTGATATAAAAAGTAATAGAAATAAGCAATTCAATACAATCTAATCACAATTCTATAAATATTCAAGTCAAGATCACAAGACCCACATTATAGGCTAATATAATAAATTAGAAGGATCATGGGTTCTTCATAAAATTTGATATACATTCATCATAAAATAATTATATAAACATATATTCATCATTATAATGATTTTGAAATCAATTTGAGAATGAACCCATGGCTAGATTGAAAGATAATTTTGACTATGAATTCATGTTTAGAAAACCATTGAAAGGACTCCATAGATGAATTTTTATTTATAGATGAAGGATCACCATACCTTATACATTAAAAAGACCATGAAAATCTGAGAAGAAAGCTCCAAGAATCCAACTCCATAGCTTGTTCTTGAGCTTGGTCTTCAATGGAGGTTTTGGGGTTTTTGGAAGAGAAGAGAACTTTGGGAATATGATTTCATAATGGGTATTGGGGTTTTGGCTTGGAAACGGTTTAAAAGTTCCTAAAATAGTTAATAAAACGTCCCCTATGTTACCAAAACACCCCCACACAAATAGGGTCTCTTAGACATGTCAAAATATACTTTAAAACGACGCAACCGGATCTTGGAGTGGGCTGCGCGTTGCGGGAAGCCTCCAATCTGCCCCAAATAATTTTTGGACAATGAGGTGCGGATAGGCCGCGTCGCGAGGGCAAGGTCTCATTCTTGCTCCTGCACGCTGACTTGGGAAGCCTCTTGTCCAAGGTTTGGGTCCTCATTAGGTGCCCTTCGGGTGGTCCCCGGGGAGTCGTACCCGGATGTTTTGACCCTTAACATGTCTATTAAGGTACTAGGGTCAACTACACTGCTTCTCAACTCAAAACAACACATAAAACGAAGCCAAACATACAAGGACTCACTAGCACGTCTAAAGATAACCTTTCAAACGTCTTGGACGTTCTTGGACGTTTGACCTTCAAATGACTTCAAATCAAGTATGCATACTATCAAACACTTAATTAACATGTTATTAACCTTTTTAGGCTAATGTGAGGCTCTACCTACCTTAGTTCATTTTTAGGGCATGTCAAAACTCCCCCATTTAGAACAACATTCGTCCTCGAATGACAATAAAACATTTTAAACACTTTCAAAGACTTCAATGACTTCCATATCAGCTCACAACACCTCAACATGTTATCAAATAAAGTCAGTGCACCAACATACAAGGAACACTAATTTCATTCTAACATTGATTCAAAGCAACATAGTCAAGCATAAACTACTTCTATAACTCATTTCATGCAGACACACTTCTTCATATTCATCGCCATTTGGAGGAACTACCTTCTCCAACTTTAGGCATGTTCATTTATTCCATCACAAGTTTAAACATACTATGGATTCCAATTGCACACTTAGGCATAATCCACACTTCAACTCATGAGAAAATTTAAACACTTCATTTAGTTGCACAAGAATCATGAATAAGGTAGATTAACTACAATCTTATAGTCTAGACATAATACCATCACGGTCATATATGACATTACCATGCTTAGCTTTGTTCAAGGAGGAACTACCTTCTCCTAGTCACAACATATACACATGGCATCATAGAGTTCACATATAAGCAATGCATAAAGGTTAATTCATATTAAGGAGGATTTCTTTACTCCAAACCACATTATACTTATGCTCCCTTCCTAATGAAATCAACATGGTAGGTCACACAAGCACATTACAACATTAGGAAATAATTTTACATCTTTATATTTCTAGCACATTACTAGATATCATAAGCATGCATCCTTAAGGAAAATTTTTCACAATTTATAGGCACACCAATAAACATAGGCTAGACCAACCATCACTTCTCAAGAGTGATTCATAATAACACTTCCTAAATCTCAAAAGTCACCCTTTTTTCAAAGAGACTCATCTTATATTATTTAAAGGAGACTCAATTCCTCGTTGTGGGGCCATACACCACACATCATAAGTGATATCAAGCATTCTTATTAATTTATCTCATGAAATAATATTGAACATTTATCATATAAGGATGCACAACAACATGAGACACATGCAAATTAATAAAAAAATTCCTTTTTCATGCAATAATGACCTTTCATAATATGCATAACATAGTTTCATTTAACACATGCATGACATACGGAGAACATGCAACTTATCATTTTATGCAAGACTCTTATCATGAACAAGCTACTTTGGAAATCTTTGGTTTCAAGCTTGAGTAAGACTATAAGGAAAAGATAGGGATATCTAAAACCTTACTACTCAAATCTTCCTCCCCAACTTAGGATAAACTCATTCAAGAGAAATTCATCTCAACTCTAGGGGAATTTAGCTTACAATCCTTATTAACTTAGGACATCATCCCTCTCTTGGGATCTAAGATTATTAACACCCTTCTTACTATCACTTAATAGTGATTTAAAACCTAGAGAAGTTCAAGGGAACTTAAGACAGGGACATCAAGGTCCCTAAGAATCTTACCATCTACGCACATTATCCCCTTCTTAGGGTAAGCCTAGTCACATCATGCCCTTAAACATAAAGGTGAATGCAAGTCAAGACCAACCTACAAGGGTAATCACATTGGTGGAACTTCCAACCAACCATGCCTAGGTACAATTGAAGAACTTCCTCAATTCACTATACTCAAATTCAAACTCAAAATACAACTAACCACTCAAAAGTAGGTCAACTAAATTCTCTCCTTCTATTAAAGAGCTAAGGGGTTACATACAATGAATCTCCCTAAGTCACCTTAGGGTAATCATACATCCTACTTATGGAATAATATTACTTTTTCCCCTTTTTACAACTCTTAGAATAAGTTCATAGAGGGGGTCAATAACTATCTTACTAGTCTTAAGGTTTCTACCATTAAGTAGCATACTTCAGAATCACCTTACAAGGCTCCACACACTATCTCCTCTCTATAGGAGAAATCCTAAACAAAAGGTTCCAATCGACACAAGGATAACTATGAAGCATTTCACATATATCAAGGCAACATTTATCTTTCTCACCATATAACACATTCTCAAAGACTTTTCAAGCCTATATCATAACATCATGCTACTATCCTACCTAATCATAAGGCATTCTATCATTCCATGGGGAACTCCATTCAACCATAACAACTATTAACAAGCTATAACCATACCATATCATAACTTCTCAACATAGCATATCCTTCCACATAAACCAACTATAGCCATAAATGGCACCACATCCACATATACTAAATTCACCTTCACATATACTCACCAAACCATAAAACCAAGGTATGTATCAAAAAATCACCTTTTCTCCCTCAAGCATTGAGAAATAATCCTTTTCAAGCAATCAGATCCAAAAGACCACCGGACAAGGAACCATAAGATAGATATCATATAGAGTTAAGTTCTATGGCACGACATGAGAATAGTTAAGAAGGAAAACTCTATCATCATATATCCTCCCGTATTATTTGATGTGTCGCAACTCACAACTAATGATACAGACTCTACTAGACGTGGAAATACGAGACTTTGAACCCTAAGGACAAAACACAAAACCTTATGCTCTGATACCAAGTTTGTTATGACCCGAGGGTATACCCTAGAAGCTATGGTATTATACAATCTTAACACGGCGTCATCGACCTCTAAGAGGTCTAAGACAAGCCTCTTAGCGTACCTTAATTCCATAATAATAAAAATGGCGTAAAATTTAAAACTTTTTTATAGCACATCATATGCTAGAATATCACTTCATATATATATATATAAATTCCTCGTAATACATAGTTAGACTCTAAGTCTCTTTTCCATCTTAAGAAACAAATCAATATAATAGAATAGGGACAAGACCCTTAAAACATAAAATATAAATCTAAGCAATTACATAAATGAATAGGAACTTGACATAAGGAAATCCTTGAATCATAATGATCCCTCTTCTTGAACTTTGGAGATCTCTCCAAGCAATTCTTTTAGGAGACATCCTCTAGCCATCACCACCTACACTTTGTGTAAAAAGATGAAGAAGAATGGTATTAGTACAAGAAGGCACTAAGTATGGCAACTTTGCAAGAACATGCATTTAAAGAGCACATTTCTTTTGAAATCATGCATCATGTCTTTTTTAGTAAACTTCATGAACAAAGGTACATATAAGCTCAATGTAGTTCACATACATAATATAGAAATGGATACTACTCATAATAGCACATGAATGCCATTTATCATACTTTGAAACATATTCAATGCGTACCATACATTACCTCTCTTTGATTTTACTTCTTTCCTTAAGTAACCCTCAAGTGTACTTAGTACAATGTATCACTTTGAGGTCACCTTACAATAGTCTTTAATAATATGATTCATAACACAAGCACATATACTCACAAGTCATAAGCACATCAAAGACATCAACTTCACATAAGGACCATCACCTAAGACAACTCCTAAGTCACACTAGTGCAATGTGTAGGTAGCATCCCATAATACTACTACCACAACGTGTACCTAATAAGTCACCCAAGTCTAGGCATAACATATTAAACAAGTCACAGCATATTCCCTTACAACTAGATATAAGATCACATACTTCATATCATCATATAAGACTCATCACACTTCATAACATTANAACGAGTTTAAAAAAAAGAAAAGAGTCGCCACCTAATTTTAGGAAAACTAGGAAAAACATTATGTGATCTACGAAACCAATTGATTCTAAGTAGGGGGTTCAAATTATTTCGAGAAGGAAGGGTTAGGCACCCTTCGAAATCCACAAGTGTGGGTCCCGACTGAATTCATTTTTTTTTTTAAATTGAGGAGGAGATAATAATATATACAAGTAATATAAATATGCAATATACACAAGTAATAAATAAAAAATAATATAAGAAACGGCCTAAGGTTGCCTAACGTCGATATTTACATAATAATGAATAAAAATTTAATTCGAACTACATTCGAATAATTTCAAGGAGAAGCACCTTCGGGTACCTGTAAAGACACTTAATAAAAGAGTTAGTACTAAATAAATATAAATAAAAGTGAATAACTCAAATAATAACTTCAAAATAAAAATCCGTCTTATTAACATGAGAAGCCTTGAAAATCGACGGTAATTTCTTCATTGGTCATTTTAACAAATTAATAATACAAACTTAATTAAATTTCCGTCTTATAAAATGTGGAGGCCTCTAAACCCGACGGAGAGATTTTTCATTGGCCATTTTAACAAATTAATAATATAAACTTAATTAAATTTCCGTCTTATAAAATGTGGAGGCCTCTAAACCCGACGGAGAGATTTTCATTGGCCAATTTTAACATATAAAATATATAAACTTAAATTAAAATTCCGTCTTTTAAAATGGAAAGGCCTCTAAATCCGACGGATAGATTTTTCATTGGCCATTTTAACAATTTTAACAAACAATTTATATGAACTTAAACTAAAAATTTCCGTCTTTTAATATTGAGTAGGCCTCCAAAACCGACGGAGAGATTTTATCATTGGCCAATTGTATATTTTAACACCAAATCATAATAACCGTACAAACGGGAGCAAAAATAAGTCACTCGAATATGTTTTATTTATATATATATTTTGAAAAGAAGTGCTATGCTATTAAACAAAGATAAATGAAATAAAAATAAGATGTCTAACAAAGATAAAATAAAGCAATATTTAAAATTTGTAGTCAACAGAAAACGAAAAATAAAATAATATAACACTAAGAAGTAAAAAAAATAAATGACAAAAAAAAATCATAAATAACCACATTAGTGAAAGATTAAACTAAAAATAAAACTGGTCTAACAATTGAGAGCAACAACATCAATAGATCAAAGATAACCCATCAAAAGAACTTTCCATTAAAAGCTAAAATTGAATAAATTAATTAATAAAATAAGTAAGCTAGAGCACAAATAATAGAGAAATAAAGAACAAATAACTAACAAATAATACTAATATGTAAAAAAAAAACATAGTTAAAAAGAACAGATTATAATGGAGTTCACACAAATATTTTTTAAATAAAAAATTAAGCACAAAGTTTCAAACAGATAATAAACCAACAAATTAAAAGAATAGTAAAGCATGAAGAATATGTCCATTATATTTGCTGGGAAGAAACAAAATAAATAAAATGACATTTAATTGGAAAGAAAACAAACAGAGCTTTGGAGTTTTTGGCTTGCCATTAACTAGCGATAGAGCCATATCGAATCTGGAATCGCTTTATTGCCGAGTAGTGGATGATTGTGCAAGCATGGAGCTACTGGTGACCTGCTAAAATGGAAGAAAAATCGTGAAAGGGGGAGGAGACAGGGTATGGTACGATTTCTAGTGGGGGTTTCTGTTGGGTTTGAGGTCATTTTCCGGTGACTCTTTCACCGGAAAAGGGGGTAGAAAGAACGGGTTTTGGTGGCCATTTCGTGGTCTGTTTGATGAGGAAGAAAGCTCGAGTTCTGGTGGTTTTCTGGTGAGCTCGTTTGGAGCTTGTTTCGCAGAAAATGTGACGAATGGAGATGGGGGTTTTGGGATCCGGAAGAAATGGAGAAACAGGGATTCAGGGGGGTGGTGTGAGTTGGTGGTTTGTGGAGGGTGAACAGTGGTCTGTGGTGGTAGGTTTGGTCGGGGAAGAGAAGGAAAGGCGGCTGGAGAGAGAGGGGTCGAGAAGAGGGAGGCAGAGAGGAGAGAAGAGAGGGGGCTGCCAAGAAGAAGGAAGGTGAAGATATTAGGGTTGTTTTCCCCCTTTTCTAAAATTAATTCCCCAATTTTTTATTTATCCACCACCAATTTTAACCTAAACAAATAAAATACAATGGACCCAAATGTGTGGGCTTGAAATTGTAGGCCCAAAATTATTAATAGAATTCCTAAATTTTAATTTTTTTTTTTTGTATTTGGCTAAATTTTAGATTGTGCTAAATTCAACATAAATATTAACAAATGTAACAAATAAAATGAATTTTAAAATAATATAATGAACGTAACTAATGACATGTGAAATGCAATTTTAAAAATTAACTAACAAAAAATCCTAAATTTTGATAAATAAAGATAGTTATCGATAAACTTATTAAAAATTAGATAAAAAAAAATTATTCTAAGCTATTAAATAAATAAAACTTTAAAAAATACGAATTTTTAAAATGTTAGGCCAAAATTGGGTGTCAACAGCTGTCCCTTTCGTTGTGTATGATTGATGAAAGAAATCGTGGACAACGAAAATTGACAAACCCAATTTTGACCGAACACCTGACCTTTCTAGAGAAGTGCGGTGAAAATATAGTGGAAGTCAATCCCGAACTCGCATCTAAAATGTTCCACGCTTTGTTGCGTCTTTGTTGAAGTAATTCGCACATGTGGCTCCTCTGAGAGTGCATTCTCTAGAATGTTCTAAAAAAAAACAAAGATAAAACTCATTATTATAGGCAAAACTAAAAGAAAAAGGCTAGCATCTCTTATGATACGATAAATGGAGATAAATACAGGTCCCTTGGTAGGACGAATGAAGATGATGATCAATCTGTAGGATTTGGAATGTATGATCATTGGTAGGACAAATGAAAATATTATCCATCGATAGGATTTTGAATGTATATCCATCGGTAGGACAAAATGTAAACATCTTTCAACGCACGTTTCCACCGACTTGAACGTTGAATAGATAGAGTGCACAACTTTCACCTCCAAATAGATGTGTCTTAAATGCAAATATCATTCAACGCAAGTTTTCACTGACTTGAACGTTGAAAAGATATGGTGCACATCCTTCACCTCCGAATAGATGCGTCTTAAATGCAAATATCTTTCAACGCAAGTTTTCACCGACTTAAACGTTGAAAAGATATGGTGCACATCCTTCACCTCCGAATAGATGCGTCTTAAATGCAAATATCTTTCAACGCAAGTTTCCACCGACTTGAACGTTTGAAAAGATATGGTGTACATCCTTCACCTCCGAATAGATGCGTCTTAAATGCAAATCCAAATATCTTCTTGCAATGCATGAATATTAACTCTCGATGCATGAATATCGACTCTCGATGCATGAATTTCCTACGGGGCATGAATATCTTCCCGCAATGCATAAATTCTGCAAGGTATGAAATCTTCTTGCGGTGCATGAATTTCTACGAGGTATGAAATCTTCTCGCTATGCATGAATTTCTGCGAGGTATGAAATCTTCTCGCGATGCATGAATATTAACTCTCGATGCATGAATTAACTCGCGATGCATGATCTTCTACGGGCATGAATATCTTCCCGCAATGCATAAATTCTGCAAGGTATGAAATCTTCTTGCGGTGCATGAATTTCTGCGAGGTATGAAATCTTCTCGCTATGCATGAATTTCTGCGAGGTATGAAATCTTCTCGCGATGCATGAATATTAACTCTCGATGCATGAATTAACTCGCGATGCATGATCTTCTACGGGGCATGAATATCTTCCCGCAATGCATAAATTCTGCAAGGTATGAAATCTTCTTGCGGTGCATGAATTTCTGCGAGGTATGAAATCTTCTCGCTATGCATGAATTTCTGCGAGGTATGAAATCTTCTCGCGATGCATGACTATTAACTCTCGATGCATGAATTAACTCGCGATGCATGATCTTCTACGGGGCATGAATATCTTTCCGCAATGCATAAATTCTGCAAGGTATGAAATCTTCTTGCGATGCATGAATTTCTGCGAGGTATGAAATCTTCTCGCTATGCATGAATTTCTGCGAGGTATGAAATCTTCTCGCGATGCATGAATTTCTGCGAGGAATGAAATCTTCTCGCGATGCATAAATTTCTGCGAGGTATGAAATCTTCTCGCGATGCGTGAATAATAACTATCAATGCATGATTATTAACTCTCGATGCATGAATTAACTCGCGATGCATGATCTTTTGCAATGCATGAATATTGACTCGCGATGCATGATTTTTTGCAATGCATGAATATTGACTCGCGATGCATGATTTTTTGCAATGCATGAATATTGACTCGCGATGCATGATGTTTTGCAATGCATGAATATTGACTCATGATGCATGATTTTCCGCTATGCATGAATATTGACTCGCGATGCATGATTTTTGTAGTTGCTATCAAGCTTCTCGTTGTACTTATCAGAATTTTGAGGTCTTCCTCAAATATTCTGTCCCAGTTAGAATTTTGGCTAATCTCAAAATGATCTTCAATCTTGACTTGTTGGCGATAACACCTCTATTGAGAATTTTTGAGATATTTTCAAAAATTTTGTCCCAGTTTTTATTGTAAGGAGAAATAATAATCATACTGGGTATATGACCGAGCCTTTGTGGCGCATACATATCATGTTGAGGCAGGAATCAGGTCAAATGTAGTTCCAAACTTGTAGATGATGAATACTACAAAGAATCTGAAAGAAGATCATCAGTAGAAAATGCACAATATGAACATGATGAAATATGAAAATGGTATTCCATGTGATATCCAAAGCCTAGAGATAAAAAAACACATGTCACATTTTGGGACGGACAATCCATGAAGTAAAAATAGGACTCTCACACAGACAAGATCAACCCGATAACACTTTTTTATAATGAACAACACAAAAAGCAATTTTTTTTTTATTTTTTTTTTTTATAAAATTGAAAGATTCTTAAAAAGGTTTTAAAATATTAAAGAATGAGTGCTTGCTCACTTTTTTTTTTTTTTTTTTTGAAAAATAAAGAATGTGATGAGATAGTCAAACCTTCACTATAATTGGTACCAACAGTTAAGATTGCAAGTAAATCTTTCATTCCCTTTTTTTTTTTTTTTTTTTTTTTTAAGATTGAATTTAAGGTAATTCCTACAGCTTCAAGTGGTACCTCCAATATACCTAAGGATCAACAAGATCCGTTCATCTTGCTTCAAACAAAGGTTTTGAATTGTATCAATTCTCATATTTCAAGTGCCCTTACGAAAAAGACTTGTCCTATTTCACACATATTTGAATTTTTTAATTTTAGGACATTTTCCAAAGTGCACTCACACTCACAAGAATGTTCAATGCGTACAACTGTGATACCATATGCTTGACCCTTATGTAAATCTCCACTAATGTGAGAACATTTGGAATGAGATCATGTAGGGCTTGTCATTGGCTTGTAACGTAGGCTTAGGGATGGGTAGGATATTTATTTGGGATAAAAGTGACTGAATTCCTCTCTGAGCGTCACCCAAAATTTGTGCTCTTAATGATTGGTACGCCTTTGCGTTAGATGCTCTTCATTGTTTCCCCCCTTTTCAACTTCTTTTGAATTCTCATTTTTTTACTCTTTTTCCTTCTTCTTCTTTTTTTTTCCTTTGTTTCGACTTCTTTTGTGTTCTCATTTTTTGGAGCTTTTCCATTTTTTTCACCCTCTTTGTTTTGACTTCTTTTGAGTCCTTACTTCTTGGAGATTTTCTTTTATTTCACTCCTTCCTTATAAATTTTTCTCCTTTTTGTTGGAGTATTTTCCTTTCCACCTTTCATTGACCTTGTAAGGATATTTTTGTCTTTCTTTATTTCATTCACCTTTTCTTACTTCCATTTTTTTTTCTCTAGAAGTCTTTTGCTTCATTAGCTTGGGAGACTCGATATCTTTGCTTTTGAAAATTTCAAACATGGATATCCTCTTATAATTTGCACATTATTGGTGCACTCAAGAAGGTTGGGCCAAGAGAGGATAGTGCTCGTAAGCACTCAAAAGGGTAGTGGTTAAGATGTGGTTGTCCAAAGATAGGTTTCAGGCTCAAAGTGGGAAAACTAGGGATTAATGTAATTTGGTAGGCTTTGAAAGGCACAATCGGGTAAAAAAGGCCTACAATCCTTTCTCAAACCAAACATTACTCAGGATTTCGCCTCGAAAAACATTCAGGTCAAGTTCTAGATCAATAGTGTAACACAATTGAACTTTGATCAAAGCTCACCACACAATGCACGTGAAACATAAGGTTAGTTTTATTCTTATCTTGATTGCATGCAAGAGAATTTTCAAGCATCACAAAAGTACAGATAAGAGGTACCACGAGAATCTATAGTTTACCGCAAAGTCATTCTTTTCTATCATATCAAATATATTTACATGCTCTTAACTACATAGGTACCAATCGAGATGAAGACATGACTCTTACATTATATACAAGCTATTTTATTTTTTGAAAGAATGATTACCGAACCCGAGAAGGGCTGCCTACGTATCTCATTAAGATGAGAATCAGGTGTGCGTAGTTCATGTAGATATAACTTTGAAAATATTAACAAACTATTTTTTTTTTTTTGGAGAAGATAATACCGAACCCAAGAAGGGTTGCCTACGTATCTCATTAAAATGAGAATCAGGTACGCGTAGTTCGTTCAGATATGACTTGGAAAATATTAACAAACCATTTTTTTTATTTTTTTTTTGAGAAGATAATACCGAACTCAAGAAGGGTTGCCTACGTATCTCATTAGAATGAGACTCAGGTACGCGTAGTTCGTCCAGATAAGGCATAGTTTAAAGATTTAGACAACTGAAAGAAATTCCTTGGTCTAGCGCCATGAATTTTTTTTTCCGCACCAATATGTTTTATAGCCTCTTAATCGTCAATATTTATACTGTCTGTTGAATGTAACCTACGAATTTCTACAGTAATGATTTGTTGTACTTTTTTTGGATGTTTTATTGGACCTTTGTCTCTTCCCAATTTTCACGAGATCCAGACATTGTTATGACCATCCCCGACTGATGTCGGGGATGGTATTGCTACAAAAACATGAGAAATATGTGAGAGCAGGACCATCATGCAAAATAATAACAAAAATAAGTGGGTGCCACCTCATAGTCAAATACTCCCCTAATTTATCGTTTTGACTTGATATAATTGAGAAATGCAAGGACTTTAATTTCGCTAATCCTCTTGTCTCTTGCAACTTCGGACAAATGATGATTTCTGAATTCGGACATAAATCAACATTTCGCTCTGAAGAAGAACAACTCAAAAGGTAAGAGTGTTAGTTCTTGTTCATATTGGATAATGCAAAATATCACACAAATAATGAATTAAACACATAAACACTGTTTTAATTAACAACAAAATGAAACATATCATATAGCATACAAACAATTATTGCGCGTCCTATACAAATATGTGACCCTTTTATGCCTAGGGTAGGCCTATCGATTTGAAGGATGTATATGTCATTTGAAACATTCCATTGTTTCGAAATCTAAATTTATACAAATTTATACGAATAAAATGAATGGGATACATAATAGGGAAAATGGGATACAAAATATTCAGTCCCGCGAAAGGGTACCATCCTATTCTAAGCCTTTGTGAAAGATACTCTCTCTTGAACTTGTTGTCATATTTGATTGTCCACACTTTTGGATGGAATGATAGCTTTTGAAGAACCGAATCTGACAAAAATAGACTATTAAAATAACTCTCTAATCAAATGAACAATGGTTTGTCAAATTTCGTATACATCCTTCAAATTACACACAATTATGATTGTCCGTTTAGGCCGGAGGACATTATGGACTGGAGGTGGTCTTTCTAATGGACCCAACACGCCTTGGGTGTTTGGATCGTCCTAGTTCAATGCGCTAAATTCGGGATTTGGTTTCGCTCTACGCTAGTCGACTAAGAGTGGGTTGTATTTAGAGTGGAAAAGGTAACCCAAGACTATTTAGGCTGGGACAGTTAACGATCGTTGACTATCAAGTAGCCAACTACACTCGTCAGGGTGCCCCGAGAAAATTTTGGTTAATGAACGACTGCGAACCCGCATAATCGTCCTTTGGTGGAAATGAAATAATTGTCGTTTGATGGAAAATATAATGCCATGAATGCAATGATAATATACACACAATAAAATAAATAATGAATAAATACAATAAACAAATAATCAGCGAAATATAAAAATACAAGGTATAACATAATAATAAAATAAAAATTTCCTCAATTTAAAAAAAACTTAAATTCATATTGGTTAAAACCTCTATAGTCCTCAGCAGAGTCGCCATTCTGTTTACATCCCTACTCTATTCAAATAGGGCGAAACGTCGCGGCAACTCGAAAAATTATGAATTGATTCAATTTTAAAAGAGTTTTAAAAATAAACGAGTTTTAAAAAAAGAAAAGAGTCGCCACCTAATTTTAGGAAAACTAGGAAAAACATTATGTGATCTACGAAACCAATTGATTCTAGGTAGGGGGTTCAAATTATTTCGAAGGGAAGGGGTTAGGCACCCTTCGAAATCCAGAAGTGTGGGTCCCGACTGAATTCATTTTTTTTTTCAAATTGTGGAGGATATAATAATAATATACAAGTAATATAAATATGCAATATACACAAGTAATAAAATAAAATAATAATATAAGAAACGGCCTAAGGTTTGCCTAACGTCGATATTTACATAATAATAAATAAAAATTTAATTCGAACTACATTCGAATAATTTCAAGGAGAAGCACCTTCGGGTACCTGTAAAGACACTTAGTAAAAGAGTTAGTACTAAATAAATATAAATAAAAGTGAATAACTCAGATAATAACTTAAAAATAAAAATTCGTCTTATTAACATGAGAAGCCTTGAAAATCGACGGTAATTTCTTCATTGGCCATTTTAACAAATTAATAATATAAACTTAATTAAATTTCCGTCTTATAAAATGTGGAGGCCTCTAAACCCGACGGAGAGATTTTTCATTGGCCATTTTAACAAATTAATAATATAAACTTCATTAAATTTCCGTCTTATAAAATGTGGAGGCCTCTAAACCCGACGGAGAGATTTTTCATTGGCCAATTTTAACATATAAAATATATAAACTTAAATTAAAATTCCGTCTTTTTAAAATGGAAAGGCCTCTAAATCCGACGGATAGATTTTTCATTGGCCATTTTAACAATTTTAACAAACAATTTATATGAACTTAAACTAAAAATTTCCGTCTTTTAATATTGAGTAGGCCTCCAAAACCGACGGAGAGATTTTATCATTGTCCAATTGTATATTTTAACACCAAATCATAATAA
This sequence comes from Solanum lycopersicoides, assembly GCA_022817965.1. Taxonomy (NCBI): domain Eukaryota; kingdom Viridiplantae; phylum Streptophyta; class Magnoliopsida; order Solanales; family Solanaceae; genus Solanum; species Solanum lycopersicoides. The sequence continues at coordinate 38,224 of JAJJBR010000962.1, forward strand.
CCGTACAAATGGGAGCAAAAATAAGTCACTGGAATGTGTTTTATATATATATATATATTTTGAAAAGAAGTGCTATGCTATTAAACAAAGATAAATGAAATAAAAATAAGATGTCTAACAAAGATAAAATAAAGCAATATTTAAAATTTGTAGTCAACAGAAAATGAAAAATAAAATAATATAACACTAAGAAGTAAAAAAAATAAATGACAAAAAAAAATCATAAATAACCACATTACTGAAAGATTAAACTAAAAATAAAACTGGTCTAACAATTGAGAGCAACAACATCAATAGATCAAAGATAACCCATCAAAAGAACTTTCCATTAAAAGCTAAAATTGAATAAAATAAACAATAAAAATAAGTAAGCTAGAGCACAAATAATAGAGAAATAAAGAACAAATAACTAAACAAATAATACTAATATGTAAAAAAAAAACATAGTTAAAAAGAACAGATTATAATGGAGTTCACACAAATATTTCTTAAATAAAAAATTAAGCACAAAGTTTCAAACAGATAATAAACCAACAAATTAAAAGAATAGTAAAGCATGAAGAATATGTCCATTATATTTGCTGGGAAGAAACAAAATAAATAAAATGACATTTAATTGGAAAGAAAACAAACAGAGCTTTGGAGTTTTTGGCTTGCCATTAACTAGCGATAGAGCCACATCGAATCTGGAATTGTTTTATTGCCGAGTAGTGGATGATTGTGCAAGCATGGAGCTACTGGTGACCTGCTAAAATGGAAGAAAAATCGTGAAAGGGGGAGGAGACAGGGTATGGTACGATTTCTAGTGGGGGTTTCTGTTGGGTTTGAGGTCATTTTCCGGTGACTCTTTCACCGGAAAAGGGGGTAGAAAGAACGGGTTTTGGTTGCCATTTCATGGTCTGTTTGATGAGGAAGAAAGCTCGAGTTCTGGTGGTTTTCTGGTGAGCTCGTTTGGAGCTTGTTTCGCAGAAAATGTGACGAATGGAGATGGGGGTTTTGGGATCCGGAAGAAATGGAGAAACAGGGATTCAGGGTGGTGGTGTGAGTTGGTGGTTTGTGGAGGGTGAACAGTGGTCTGTGGTGGTAGGTTTGGTCGGGGAAGAGAAGGGAAAGGCGGCTGGAGAGAGAGGGGTCGAGAAGAGGGAGGCAGAGAGGAGAGAAAGAGAGGGGGCTGCCAAGAAGAAGGAAGGTGAAGATATTAGGGTTGTTTTCCCCCTTTTCTAAAATTAATTCCCCAATTTTTTATTTATCCACCACCAATTTTAACCTAAACAAATAAAATACAATGGACCCAAATGTGTGGGCTTGAAATTGTAGGCCCAAAATTATTAATAGAATTCCTAAATTTTAATTTTTTTTTGGTATTTGGCTAAATTTTAGATTGTGCTAAATTCAACATAAATATTAACAAATGTAACAAATAAAATGAATTTTAAAATAATATAATGAACGTAACTAATGACATGTGAAATGCAATTTTAAAAATTAACTAACAAAAAATCCTAAATTTTGATAAATAAAGATAGTTATCGATAAACTTATTAAAAATTAGATAAAAAAAATTATTCTAAGCGATTAAATAAATAAAACTTTAAAATTACGAATTTTTAAAATGTTAGGCCAAAATTGGGTGTCAACAGGGGTAATGAATATCCCTTCTTAGATCACCTTAGGGAGTCTTAAGATAACCTTGGGTTAGGGCAACTTCGATGAAAAAGAGTTCATATGACTTGGACCGTGCCTTTTCACTGTAAGGTCTTAATTGTAAGAATTCAAAATGTTCACTGTAATGCTTTATTCAATTTTACCGTAAGTTTAGTAAGTTCACTGTAATTTTCCTCTTTGTTTACTTTAAGTTTTAGTAAAGTTGCCGTAAAGAGTTGACTGTCGATTCTTATGTTGGTTTGTTTCTAAATTCATGAATATTATACTTAAATTGCATGAAAAGCTATTTTACTAAAATGTCCCTTTTCTTATGTTTTTGCATATGCCATACTTAGTACATTCTTGTACTAACCCCATACTTTTATATACCTTATGAGTATAGGTTGGAAGCCTTTTGGAGGATCGGAGTTGAAGCTTGGGAATTCTATCTCTCAAGAATTGGGTATGTCCTGATATATTCGAGGATATAGTTTTATGTTTCTTAGTTTCTTTATTAAGACTTAAAAATGTATTTACTTTATTGTAAAGGGCCGTGTCCCTAAGATTCTAAGTTGTGTCTTTAAGTTGGCTTGTGACGATAAGATTTCCTAGTATTTATGAAAAGACTTCTTTATTTATTATTATCGTGAAAAGTTTAAATTCCGCACTACTTTTCATGCTTTATTTAATGAATGCTAGTAAGAGGGCTTGTACGAGACCCCAAAGGGGTCAAGTACGCCCGATCATGATTCGAAGGTTTTCCCCAACTTCAGGGGGTGCTTCGGGTCGTGACAGACTTGGTATCAGAGCATAAGGTTTCGGAAAATAGTTTAAGGTCTAAAAGTCTCACAAGCCACATCTAGTAGTATCTTGGTCATTGGTGTGAGTCGCGACACATCCATGGACAAGAGACTATAGGATGCTAGAAGTTTCACTTTCTTCTCTATTCTAGTATCGTGCCTTAGAGTTGAGTATATAAGGTGTCTTTTCTCAACCTCTTCTTTTTGTGTTTTTAGGACATGAATACGAGGAGATCGACCGCTAGAAGGGAGGAGGGAGGTGTAACAAATGAGAGAGTCCTTCCCCGTGTTGACCAAGTTCCTATTGTTGGCTTAGGGGAGGAAAATGAGGAGGTTCCTATTCAAGAACCTCAAGCGCCTCCGGAACCTCAAGGACCTCAAGTGCCTCCTATGCCTCAAGCTCCTTTTGTTGAGGGTGATATGACTAATGCGTAGTTAAGGGCTGCCCTAATGAACTTGACCCAACTCATGACGGCTCAAGCTCAAGTCGTCAACAATCAAATTGTGGGCCAAGCTAACCAAGGAGATAGGCCCCAACCAAATGCTAGTACTCCCGCTTCTAGGATTCGAGATTTCATGAGAATGAACCCTCCTACCATTCATGGAACTAAGGTGGATGAAGATCCACAAGGCTTCATAGATGAGGTCTTCAAGGTGGTAGATGCTATGGGTGTGACCCCTAGGGAGAAAGCGGAATTGGCCGCTTACCAACTTAAGGATGTTGCTCAGGTGTGGTATGAGCAATGGAGGGGTGAGAGACCCTTAGAAAGAGGTCCGGTTTATTGGGAGGAATTCAAAGAGGCTTTACTAGATAGATTCTTTACTTTAGAGTGGAGGGAGAAGAAGATGGTTGAATTCATGAACCTCCGTCAAGGGGGAATGAGCGTCCAAGAGTACTCCCTCAAATTCACCCAACTCTCTAAGTATGCCCCAACCATGGTAGCCAACCCTAGGTCTAGGATGAACAAGTTTGTGATTGGCGTGTCTAGCTTGGTGGAAAAAGAGTGTCGTACGGCAATGTTTCTTAATGACATGGATATCTCTAGGCTCATGGTTTATGCGCAACAAATTGAGGAGTACAAAATTAGGGAGATAAGGAAAGAGGGTAAGAGACCTATGTGGGATGATTCTAGTCACCAAAGGCCTGAGAAGAGGTTTTATCCCCAAGATTCTTCTATGGGAAACAAGGATAGGGCTCCAAATCAACCTTTTCAAGGTGGTGGTCATTCCTATGAAAAGGCTAGGTGCCCTACTTGTGCCAAGCAACATGGGGGTAAGTGTTTTGCCGGAATGGATGGTTGTTTTGCATGTGGTAATAAGGGCCACAAGATGAGGGACTGCCCAAAACTTAAATGAAGGGGGAGAGATGTCAATCAAGCTTCCCTAGATCCTAATACTCCCAAGAAGAACCCTTCCTATGGGATGGGGGCTAGAAAGGATAATTAATCCGAATTGATGGTTTTGGTAAGTCTCAACTCTTTGTTATTGGTACTTTTGTGTTATGAAATGAGTTTATATGGTTTTATAGTTCATATGATTATGTCATCTTGATGAATTGATTAAAGAATGAATTTAAAAAAAAAAAATTGGTGCTTGGCAGTGAACACAGTGAACTTCACTGTAGAATTTTGACATTTTGAAGAAAATTGTTTTGTGTTGAATTTTAGTTTCAATGTGTGTAAAAGTATTGTATATGAGCATGTTTAATGTTGGATAAGTTAGTTCCTCCATAAAAGAAGTTTAAGGTTTAGTTTTGACTTTGTGAAGTTTGGCGAAAGTTGTCTATGTTGCTAAGTGTTGAAAGTGTGAAATGATGTTATTTGATAGTTGATTCTTTGATTGTTGGTGTTTTGATCATAATCTAAGTGTATTGTATGATTCTAAGTGAGTCCTTGTTGTTCTTAAAATTTAAGTGTCATTCGAGGACGAGTGTTATTTCAAGTGGGGGACAATATAACGGCCCAAAATGAACTAAGGTGAACTAGAGCCTCATGGTTGTTTCTTGAGTTGACTATAATTTAAACGGAGTAAGTTTAGTATCCTTAAGCGGTGTGTGAAGTTTGGTTAAGTTTGGAGTTCAATCGACCAAGAACGTCCATGACGTTCGGATGGTATGCCTTAGAATGTACTTGTGTGTCTTGGTGTGTTTGGATGAGTTTTACGTGTTCGTTTTACTTGAAACTTGTGTTGGATGTTCCTAAGATCTTGACGACTTAGTTTAGGTGTTTAACATCTGGGCACGACCACACCTAGGACCCACAAGGGGCCCTAGATGAAGGGCCCAAGACTTGGGGAAATTCTGCCAAATCAGTGGCCCACGACGACCCTAGGGACGGTCCGTTGGTCCCTCGACCCAGGGCGTCGCGTGGAACAGTGAGTGGGAAAATTGTCCATGCTCCATTTGAAGCTAAGTGTTTCCCGATGAGACCGCGCCAACGGTCCGTTGAACCCGCGACGGTCCGTCGAGGAAGGTCTCGTCGGTGAGACATGCCAATGCCTGTTAACTGGCTGCCAAACTTGGGGTGTTTTATGTAAATACACCCCAAATATTTTAACACCCTAGGTGTATAATTTTGGTGTTTTTAGGTTATATTAAATTAGTTTTAAACCCTAGACCTAGACAAGACCCCCTCATTTCTAAATTCAAACTCTCTCTCTAAAGACAAACTCTCTCAAGACTCCATTGGAAGCTAGAGGTCAAGGAAGGATAGGAGGGCTGGTTGGACGTGTCTCTTCATCAAAAACTCTTGGATTTTGGCTTGCTTAGTTAGGTAAGGTATCCATTCTTGAATAGCTTTTCATTCAAGAAGCCAACTTCCAAAATGGCTTTCAAAAGGGTTTCTAAATTCCAACTTCTTCTAACTTTGATTTCTAGTATGGGTCCTCTTGTATTTAAGTTCTAATGGTTGAAATATATTTATCTTGGTTTGAATTGATGATTTTGGTGTTAAAACTCCATGAAACTCTTGTTTATCCATACTTAAACTTTTGGCTTGAAATGGGTTATGTGAGCATGATTTGAGTAGGGTATGAACTTGTGTCTTCTTGTAATTGTCATGTTGGTGTAGCTACTGCCCTAAGGGACTTAATATGGTGAATTATTGATAAATTGTTTATGGGTAATGATGGTTTGATTTGTTAATGAGTTGCTCTCATTGTATAATTCTTATTATGAATTGCTATTTGAGTGGTATGGTCCACCTTATGGGTGGCGGTGCTAATTGATGAACTTGGTGTTATTTAGTATGTTTTGAGTGCGTAATCTTGAAGGTCTAATATGTGAAATGAATATATATTGGAAATGGGTCTTCTATTGTGTTTGATGTAGCTTGAATTGCATGTTTGACCTAGTTTATGTCTAAATGAAGTATATGATTTTGAGAAGCATGTAGAGTGTGTAACTTGATGAATCAAGGTTAAAGTATGTGTAGAACTTGTTTATAATGAGATGATGCTTATATTCAAGGTGTGCACATGCGCACACACACACTATAAAGAATGTATTATGCCAAGTTGAGCAAAAAGGGGAATCTTGAGGTGGACACACTTCGTGAGTTGAGATGTAGCGTCTAGTAGCAACCTCTCCATTCCTAGTGAGCTTTCTAAGATAGACTATTATGTTGATAAATCCGTGGAGAGTTATGCCTAGCACCGAGACGATATGAAGGAGAGGTGGATTGTACATCGTGAGTTGAGATGTTGTAATCCAAGGTACCTCTTGAGATGAGTACTCCTTGTTAGTAGAGAGTGAGTTACTTCGTAACAATCTCCTTATCCCTTAACTATGTGCCCGCATAGATGTAGCTATTGGAAAAGCCATGTAAACGCTAAGAAGCAGGACCTTACACTAGGCAAGTAAGGATCCCTCATCCGATAGGGGTTAATATCGGGATTCCATGTCTAGATCTCATGGTCTTTGTCGGTTAAGCTAACTCCCACAAAAGAATTGATTTTGAAAGTAATTAACTTGTATATTGTTGATATTGTGTATGTATGTCGTGAAGTGCTCAATCCACATTAGTTACCCATTAGGATCACTAAGTGGGAGTGGTAGTATGGGATGCTACTCTCACATTGCACTTGGTGTGACCTATACCTACTATGGGAGAAGAGTACCTTCATCAAATCCGTGTGAATGAATACTATGGTGTAGTGTTATCGATGATTATTGTGGAGTACTTGAGTAAATGGAATCCATTAGGAGTCCTAAGTGGGAGTGGTAGTATGGGATGCTACTCTCATATTGCACTTGGTGTGACCTATATTTCCAGGAGTGTTTTGCATATGTTAGCCAAGGGCGTGGATTTGATTTCCAACAAAGTAAGCCTAAGATTAGGTAGTTTTAAGGGTCGCTTTGTTGTGCTTTGAAGGGAGGGGTAATGAATATCCCTTCTTAGATCACCTTAGGGAGTCTTAGGATAACCTTGGATTAGGGCAACTTCGAAGGAAAAAGAGTTCATATGACTTGGACCGTGCCTTTTCACTGTAAGGTCTTAATTGTAAGAATTCAAAATGTTCACTGTAATGCTTTATTCAATTTTACCGTAAGTTTAGTAAGTTCATTGTAATGTTCCTCTTTGTTTACTCTAAGTTTTAGTAAAGTTGCCGTAAAGTGTTGACTGTCGATTCTTATGTTGGTTTGTTTCTAAATTCATGAATATTATACTTAAATTGCATGAAAAGCTATTTTACTAAAATGTCCCTTTTCTTATGTTTTTGCATATGCCATACTTAGTACATTGTTGTACTAACCCCATACTTTTATATACCTTATGAGTATTGGTTGGAAGCCTTTTGGAGGATCGAAGTTGAAGATTGGGAATTCTATCACTCAAGAATTTGGTGTGTCCTCATATATTCGAGGACATAGTTTTATGTTTCTTAGTTTCTTTATTAAGACTTAAAAATGTATTTACTTTATTGTAAAGGGCCGTGTCCCTAAGATTGTAAGTTGTGTCTTTAAGTTGGCTTGTGACGATAAGATTTCCTAGTATTTATGAAAAGACTTCTTTATTAATTATTATCGTGAAAAGTTTTAATTCCGCACTACTTTTCATGCTTTATGTTATGAATGCTAGTTAGAGGGCTTGTACGAGACTCCAAAGGGGTCAAGTACGCTCGGTCATGATTCGAAGGTTTTCCCCAACTTCTAGGGGGAGCTCTCGGGTCGTGACACCATCTCATGAGAAAACATTAATGTTAGGAACCCAAACTTTCTAACGTGAAGGTTCTCTTTGTGGGAAGCTGGACTTACTAACGTAAAGCTCCCACTCTCATTTGTCATGTTCACTCGGTGCTAGGCTCTAACTCCCTTTTTAATCTATATTTAAGCCTTTAATGCATTAAGTCATAAAATAGGTCTTAGGGAATTACTCCCTCATATATCATATAGCTCAAAGGTAGCTAGGATGAGAATTCTACATTCACTATAGAACCTACCTTATGTGAGAATGTCCTTTCACATAATCATATCATATTAATACATACATGTGTGTATACATATATGTGAGATCTACCTTCACATAAACACATTTAAGAACACATGTTCATAACTTCATAAATCATATACTTTACATGCATACAAATAGGTAATGATGCATAGGAGAACTATCCTTTCCTTAATCATCATGAATCTATCCTACTTATAGATATGCATGAAGTGTGTGTGGGTACATTGGTCAACATAATCACATAATGGATATCATACAGTATCGAGGAAGCCACCTTCTGAACACCACAACACATGTACAATATTCTTCAAGTCCCAAGTCATACACATATATACAGTATTGAGGAATGTTGACTAAACACACTCACATTACAATATAAGACTCATAGCATACTTTGATGACACATTCATGTAGGGTTCATATGGGTAGGGGTCATGCTACAAGGATATTAATTATCATTAGCCATATAGACCATACGTACCGTAACATGATCATGACACATACACATATAATATTATCCCCACACCTAGATTAAGTAAGTAGTGTAGAAGACAATACACATAACTTCGCATAACATCAATTCACTTAAACATGATATTAGAGTGAAGGCTAAATCCTTCAACTTCCTAACATAGAAATCATCATATCAATTCATATTGCATCTATTGCCTTCAAGGACATGATCATAACACATAAACATGTACAAGAATGTAAACACCGCCACCAAAGGTGGACCATACCAATCAACACGATTCAATGTACATTCTAGGCTAATTTAGAAGAAATAAATCAACGTACCAAATCTCCAAGCTAATGATCATTTTTTATCATTCCTCCAAAATTCATATTCAATTGATATAAAAAGTAATATCAATAAGCAATTCAATACAATCTAATCACAATTCTATAAATATGCAAGTCAAGATCAAAAGACCCACATTATAGGCTAATTTAATAAATTAGGAGGATCATGGGTTCTTCATAAAATTTGATAGAAATTCATCATTAAATCAGTAGATAAACATACATTCATCATTAGAATGATTTTGAAATCAATTTGAGAATGAACCAATGGCTAGATTGAAAGATAGGAATTTTGACTTACAATTCATGTTTAGAAAACCATTGAAAGGACTCCATAGATTAACGGTTATCTATGGATGAAGGATCACCATACCTTATACATTAAAAATACCATGAAAATCTGAGAAGATAGCTCCAAGAATCTAACTACAGAGCTTGTTCTTGAGCTTGGTCTTCAATGGAGGTTTTGGGGGTTTTGGAAGAGAAGACAACTTTTGAAATTTGATTTCTTAATGGGTATTGGGGTTTTGGCTTGGGAAAGGGTTTAAAAAGGTATACATTAACAAGAAGTAAAGACCGCCACCATAAGTTTACCATACCACACAATGCCATACAGGGCCAATCATCTAACAATTCTATAAAAAAGTAGAAGAATAGAGAAATCTTACCAAATCTCCCTTGATTTGATTATCAATTATCAATACTCACAATACATAAATATTACAACTATACACAAGTAGCTAAAGATATCATAACCCAAATGAAATCATACTTCAATTATCCTATAATCGAGATCATACCAAGTGCTCTACAGTAACAATCAATAGAAGATAGAAAAACATAGGTCAATGCTTATCAACTCTCCAAGACTTGATCCACATGGATCACATATCATCAATTAAACATCAATTTGAGTATAAAACAGTAGTAAAATCTAATTCAACATAATAGAATCGCAATTCAATTAACACATAATCCAAATCACAATGCCCATAACATAGGCTAATTTGAAAATTGGAGGGAACATGGTTTCATCATGAAATTGGATTAAATTTAACATGAAAAACATTATTTAATCATAGAATCATCATAATCATGCTTTTGAAATCGTTTTGGTAAGGAACCCATGGCTAGATTGAAAGATAGACAAGTTGATCATGAAATTTCATTGAAAACATTGGAAAGAGCTCTTTAGATGGAAAATTATCTAAATATGAAGGATCACCATACCTCATTGTAGGATAGAACCACGAAATCTTCATGAAGAATCCATGGGAAGCCGAGATCCATGTTGTTCTTGAGCTTCATCTCCAATGGAGGTTTCTAGAGAGGTTTTTTTTTTAGAGGGAAAAGTCTAATTTGAAGAATGAATTGAGTATGGGATTTTCATGTTATAAATAAACTTAAAATAACCTTAAATCTTAATTTAGGGACGTGGTGTGAATTTCACAATTCACCCCTTGCAGGCAGCGTGCATGCTGCAATTGCAGGAAGCACCTACGGAAACCAATCGACAGGGCGTCGATGGAGTGATGGACCGTCCTGTTGCTCTGTCGATGGTGAATGAGGATGCACTTTGGGAACTCATCTCACACATATAAGTTTTGAGCTACTCCTCCCCATCTACGTAGTGTAGGTGAGGCTATAGGGCGTCGTTCATGGACGTCGTTTGACACTACCAAGGGAGTGCCTAGGCAGTGTTTGGGGTCCTAATTGAGGGCTTTTTTTGGGGACCTTGGGGAGTCGTACCCAGACGTTTCCAACGTAAATACATTCATAAACATGTCAAGGACCTTCCATATTATTTTGAATATCAAACAACACATGCAAAACATCAAAACATGCTAACCACACTCAAGTACGTCTAAGGGCTAATTTTCGAACGTTTTGGATGTTTGAGTTCCATATGTATTTAAATCAATCATACATGCTTTAAAACACTTAGTTAACATGGTAAAAATCTTATAAGGCACATGTGGTGATCTAGACACCTTAATTCATTTTTGAGGGACTTAAAATTAGGTTAGTTAATTAACTATATAAATTACCCTAAGCCTAAACTAAACTTTACACCCCACTTTTCCAAAACCCAAATTGCTCTTCCTTCTCTCTCCAAAAGAAGAACTCCATTAAAGGACTAGGTCAAGGTCATTATGGAAGCAATAAGACTACTTTTCTCCATAAATCTTCAACAAATAACAAGGTATGGGAACTCTCCGCCTTTGGGATTCCTTCCCCCAAAGGTTTCTTCAAAAAATTGTTTTCAAAAAGATGATTTCATATGGTTTCTTCGTAATACGAATTTGTTTTTCTAAATTGTATTTTCTATGTTTTTTTTATTATTATTATTATGCTTATATTATGATGTATTATGATTCAATTATGCTAGTTCTTGATGAGTTAACATAGTATGAGAAATATATATCATGAATTGACCCAAATTCTGTATCCCTAGGTTATGAAGTAGTGTTGAATTGACTTGTAATGATAAAGTTTACTTTGTTATTGTGTTAATTAATATTGAATGATGTTATTACACCTATTTTTTGATGGATTTTATTGGTTTACGGTAAGACCAAGGATGATGGCTTTTGGAGAAGATTTTTGGCAAGTCTTGGTGATCTCAAACCTTTACTTCAATTATGATGGCTTGTACTTTGTAATGAAGTTCAATCGAAGTATATCTTGTGATTAGATTAAGTAGGTGTGGTATGCTGATGCAATTTAAATGTCTTGATTATTGGATTGTGAGATTATGCTTAAGATGAAAAGATATAAGGTTGGTTATGAATTGACTGTGTGCCTTATTATGACATAATGATGATAATGTGCAAATCTCAAACATAAAGGTTGTATGAATTGATGTTCTCATGCAATTCCTATTGAGCTAATGACTATTACTATGCAAGGAGTAGACTCCTACGACCTAAAATAAGTTATGATTGTTAAATAAAAATATTTCAAAAAGGGACTCTAGCTTATCACCGAGAAAACTAGTAGTGAGGAGTGTCCCTTCCCAAGTAAGGAAGGTAGGTCACTATAATTTATGTTGCATAAAGAGGGTCTGAAGTACATCTCCTAGTTCTTGAACTATGTTGCCCTTATAGGAATACTAACTAGTGGATCCACCTAGATGATATGTTCATGTATTGGTACTACCTCGGCAAGTAATCCACCTTCTTTCGGTGTAAGGTTCCATGACACCGGATTTTACATTAGCTCATGTGGTCTATTTCGGTAAAAGCAAGATGTTCCCGAAAGTAAAATGTAGTTATAAAGTTAACTCTTACTAGGAGTACTTGAGGGGTTTGACTTAGTCTAGGTAGGGGTATGGGACTCCACGTATGCATTGAACTAGTTGGCCTTGAGGGAAATCCTAGGAGGTGATTCTTATGATCTTATGATCTTATGAAATGAATGACATGCTTATGTTGATTCTTCATGTTAATGGTCTATATTGATAAATATGATGATGAATACTCATGATGCTAATGTTTTGTGAAGTTAGAAATTATTCATGATCCTTTGGTTGGTTTGCTTAGTTGAGTGGGTTATGGGGCTTCACTTAACCGTTGCACTAGTAGACTTAGTAAGGGGTTATGAGAAAGGGTTTTACTTATGTTATGATGTTATGAACTCATTAACATGTTTTACTATTATCACATGTTGTTATAGTTATTTAGGCTATGGTTCTATTATGATACACATGTTGACTTGGCTTATCTAGAGTATGTTGATTGTATGTTGAATATGCTTTTGTCTTAAGGAATACGTGATTTTTGTCTTATATGTGTTCTTAGTTGTGCATAAGGCTTTTAAAAGTAACTTGGCATGGTTTTGAACAAATGTTCCTTTAGCATGATTGGAGGTTCCGGTCGTTGAAGGGTTTGTGACCAATTTGAAAGGAATGATTGGATCATTTCTGCAAGTGTGGGTATGTCCTCAACATCCGAGGATGGTGCATTTTCCATTCTAACTATATGTCTTGCTATAGTGTAATGACATTCGTTTCACTCTTATTGTACAAGACATTGTTGTAAGCCCTAACTGGCAATTATACATTTGTGTAAGGGCTATGCCTAAATTGTTTCTATTTCGACTTAGATGGTTATATATGAGACACCTCTATTATACTTTATATTGTGTATACTGTATATGTGACATAAAAGTAAAAGCCTATGTAAGCTTCTTATTGCGAGGAGTCTATGTAAACACCCTATGTATATATTATGTGTAAGCGAGAGGTCTAACTAAACCTCATATAGTAGATGTAGTTGAAAAGTTTTAATTTTCCACACTTTTAGTCCTCTACAAGGACGATGACGTCGGTTGTGTCTAGGGGTGTGACAACACCCTCATACTTATTTAAAATTTTAGTCATATCAAACTGAACTTTAATTTTTGGAATTTTTGTCGGGAAACAAGTCCAAGTCACATAGTTCTTCCCACGTGATTTTTGGAATTAAAATTTTGGACAGTGGAGTCCTCTACACATCCACGACACAAAGACAGAATTTGGCCTTCGGAGGAACAAGTCTGTGACGCGGACATGTTCCTTTCATGTACAAATTCTGCTGCTTTGGGCAGCTTTTTGGCCAATGGTTGGGTCCTCCTCAAGGACCCTTAGGATTGTCCTTGAAGAGTCATAATTGGACATTTTGACCCTAAACATGTTTATTACAACACTAGGGTCACCTCCACTTCTTTAGACTTCAAACAACACATTAAAACAAGGCAAACATACAAGGACACACTAGCACGTCCAAATACAAACTTTCCAACGTCTTGGCCATTCTTGGACGCTTGACCTCCAAACCTATTCAAATAAACTATACAAGCTTTAGAAAACTTTATTAACATGTTAATAACCTTTTAGGCACATGTAAGGCTCTATACACCTTAGTTCATTTTGAGGGTCTTGACACAACCTATGTATTTAACATTAAACATAAGAACAACATACTTCATAGAACTCATATAACAACTCATTCATTTATTACATCATAGTCATAACTCATTTAGTCTCTATGAACATCTCATGATCAATATACAAGTCCGTACTACACGTAACACTATGATAGAACCATAGTAAACATTATACATTTAGAGTTCATTTCATCAATACATAACAAGACCTTACTCATAACCCAATCTAGGTGTACTAGTGCAATGTATATATGAATCCCCATAACCTCGCACATACCAAGTAAACTAACAAGGAGGTTCCAAACATTGACATATACCTCATACATCATCATAACAAGTATAGACACAACATGCAAACTCCCCTCAAGACTTAGTTGTGCAATGTATAGGCAAAGTACCATTCCCTTACCTACAGTAAGTAACATCTCTTAGGTAGTCCGAGTTAGTATTCATCTTCTTACTTTCATTTGATCATTTTAACATGCAGGAAACTTCTCCATAACCGACATAGACCATGTGAGCTACATGGAATCCATTGTAAACCCCTCACACTGAAAGGAGGGTGTCATACTTGCCAAGGTATTGCATGTACATTCATATAGCATCTACGTGGATCCACTAGGTAAGGTTCCTATGGGGCACATAGTTAAGGAAGTAGAAGTTTGTTACTAGAAAACCTCTTTGTGCTAATTCGCATTGTAGTTTCCACCTCATGATAACATAGCGTGAACCTCCCTTCTTTTTTTAAGGAACACCTCTCATTGTCAAGTTCACGTGATCCTAAGCTAAATTCCATTTTTGAAGAGTCTTTAAGTATTTCTTAAACATTAGTTCATAAGATATGCTTTAGGGGCTTAACCCCTTATATGACATGTACATAGCTCATAGGTTATATCATGAGAACTTTCTTTAATCAAAACCAACATCATGTGAGAATGTCCTTTCACATAATCATAACATTTATAACATAGTCTAGTTTAGAGTACAATTGAGGAAACCTTCCAAGCGACTCTCTTTAATTAGATTATCATTACCATTCTTCATTCATACATTCACGTTTGTACATATATGAGAAAGCCTTTCACATAAACACCTTTGGACAACACATCTTAATACTTCATTAGCCATATATTTTTCATACACAATAAGATATAAAGGTGCATATGAGATTTTTCCTTTCAATTAACACCATAAACATATCATACTCATAATTATGCAAGGGGTGTGCGTGTACATATTGGTCCTCGTGATCACATAATATCAACAACATTGTTATTGAGGAAACCTCACTTCAAAGAATCACAACACATTTACTATATCCCCAAGTCATGGATAATACTACATAAAGATTTTAGGGATTATAATTATACACCCACATTTCATTATAGGAGACAAGAGCACATACAACATTTGAACATACAACTTCTAACATGTATAAGGTCACACAATCATATAGGGGTATATAGGTAGGAGCCATTTCAGAATAGTACTTATTAAAATCAAGCATGTAAACTATACGTTACTGTAACATTCTTATTCACATTATACTTAACATAATCAATACACCCTCATCATGATACTAACATTGAGGACTACAAACATAACCTTTATGACACACCTTCATACTCATGTTCATCATAATAAAAGTTCATTTTAAATCTATTTCCCTCAAGGCCATGATCACAACATGTATAAATAGACAAGAAATAAACACCTCCACCATAAGTGGATCAAACCATACAACATCAATTCTAATACTATAGACAAAAAGTTAGGTCAACTGACCAATTCTCCAAGCCATGATCAATCATATATCAATCCTCAGCAATTCATAATAAATAGCTAAATATAGTAATATCATTCAACAACACATCAATCTAAACATAATTCCATTAACATCCAATAAACATCACAAAACCCACTTTTATAGGCTAAATTGAGATATCAGGAAGATCATGGGTTTTTCAAGAAAATAACATTAAAAATCATCTTAAAAACCTTGACGAAACATTAATTCATCATTATAATTACTTTGAAAACAACTTGACAATGAACCCATGTTTAGATTGGAAATTGAGAAATTTGATCATAGAAACTCGTTGGAAAATCTTTGAAAGAACTCTTTGAATAAAAGGTTATCCAAGTATCGAGAGTTACCATACCTTATATGTTGAATATCCACGAAAAGTGAAGAAAAAATCAGTTAGAATCACATCTCCTAGCTTGAACCTAAACTTGGCCTCCGCTGGAGTTTTGAGAGAATCTATTTTTTTGGAGGGAAGGGGTTAATTTGAAGAATAAATTCTAATCCTAGGTTTAGTTGTTTTAACAAACTTAAAATACCCTAAATAGGTAAAATTACCGTCCACCATTTAATTAGAACGTGGGGTGAATTTATCAATTCACCCATTGGTTGGCCATTACTAAGACACTGTTGCCGGTCAAATTAACGGACAATCAACAGGTTGACGAACCGTATTGTCCTCCGTCATATTATTCAGAGACTCCTTCATTTGGGGTCTAAGATCCCAGGAGTAAGTGTGGAGCCACACGCCCTTTTGAAGGGGCGTCAACTGGTTTAAGAGACGTCGTTTGTGATCCGTAATGAGTGCTGTTTTGACAACTTTTTGGAAAACATTAGGGTCATCCTCAAGGACCCTTAGGGTGGTCCTTGGGATTCGTACTCGGACATTTCAACCCTAAGCACGACCATCTAGATACTAGGGTCACCTCCAATCATTTAGACTCCAAACGACACTCCAAAACAAGGAAAACATACTAGAACACACTAGCATACAAGAGACTAGTTTACGGACGTCTTATTCATCCTTTGACGTTTGACCTTAAAACTCTTTAAACTATATATTAAAAGTTGTTCTCACCTTATGAACAAGTCATTAGATCTTAAAACTCATGTGAGTTTCTAGTTCATCCTAGTTCATTTTGAGGGTCGTAATAGTTAGTCGTGCTCGCCGAGCATATTCGGCGGATCACCATTTGTTCTTTACCTTTAGTTTCTATTGCTTTAGGATTAAGATTTTTAGAGATCTCATTTGAGTTTGGATTTCAAATTCTACGGATCACCAGTACCACATTTGTTCACATTTTAAGCCTTTATTTTTTCTTCAACTCATGTCACCTTTGGCGATGGTTAGCAAGTTTGCCCTATAAGTTTGGATAATCCTTGTTCCTCTTTTATTTTATCGACCTGCCTCAATTAATTCAAGTATTGAACACATTCAGTTTAGGCGAGGTTTGGCCAATTGGGTGATTGTAAGGCCCCAAAAATAAACTAAGGTGCTTAAAGCCTAAATTGTTCTTAAAAAGGTTTAAAATATGTTCATTAACTATTTTATAGTATGTATACTTGATTTGAAGTCATTCGTAGGTCAAAAGTCCAAGAACGTCCAAGACGTTCGAAAGTTGGTCTTTAGAAGTGCTAGTGTGTCCTTCTATGATTGCCGTGATTTTATGTGTCTTTTGAAGTCCAAAATCAGTAGGGTTTACCCTATCATCTTAATAGACATTTTAAGGGTCAAAACGTCCAGGTATGACACCCCAAGGACCACACTAAGGGCCCTCGAGGAGTACCCAAACATTGGACAAAGAGGCTGCCCAAGGCAACGAGCAGCACCATAAATTGGACCTAGCCTGCCGACGCAGGCCTAGCACGAGGCTCACTGCCTTAAATTTTATTTAGGGAAGAATCAGGGACTGCCTCCATGACGCGCAGCCACTTCTCAGATCCGGTTGCGTCGTTTTTAAGATAATTTAGACATGTCTAAAAGTCCCAATAAGTATAGGGGTGTTTTGGTATCTTGGGGAGGCGGTTATATACTGTTTTTATGTCTTATTTAACCCCTTTCACAAGCCAAAACCCCAACACCCATTAAGAAATCAAAATCCCAATTCTCTCTTCTCTTCCAAATCCTTTTAAATCTCCATTGGAGGGAAAACTCAAGTTCAAGCTAGAGGCTGGATTTTCATAGGTTTCTACTTAAATTTATTGTGGGATTATCATATAAAAAGGTATGGTTATCCTTCAACCTTAGTTATCCATTCATCTAAGGAGTCAATCAAGGATTTTCAAATATGATTCAAAGACCAAAATTCCCAATTTCCAATCTAGACATGGGTTCTTTCTCAAAACGTTTTTAAAGGCTTTCTCATGATGAATGGATGTTAATATATTGATTTTAAAGGGCATTCCAATCCAATTTCATGATGAACCCATGTTCACTCCAACAATCAAATTAGTCTATGTTATGGGCATTATGATTTTTGGTATTTGTTAACGGATTTGTTATTTTAGCATGTTGAATTGCTTATATATATTGCCTATTATGTATATTGATGGTGAATTGATTATTATTGATCCATGTGGATCATGTTTTGATAGTTTGAATAAGATTAGCCTATGTTCTTCTATCTTCGATGTACTCCTAATGTAGCATGCTTCCTGTGATCTCGATTCTATGGCAATTGTAGTAGGATTTTGTTTCAGTTATGATCTCTTCAGCTACTGTCTTATATTGTATTTTGATGAATTATGAGTGTTTATTATAGATTATAAAAGCATGGTCTATTAGTGAGTGATCTAATCCTCCTTACTTGCTAATGAATTGGTGAAGTTGTGTATTTGTTAGTAGCATGATCTGTGGTAGTTTATGCATGATTCCATCAATGTTAATGTACATTTAGATACTTCCCTATATTGATAATATTGATGAAAGAGGAATATTGGTCAATGATGATTAAAGGTTAATGGATTGGTAAGAATAGCTCTACTCCTCTACTTCTGTACTCTTCTATAGTATTGTTAGTTAATGTGGCCTTTATGGCATTGTGTGGTATGGTTAACTTATGGTGCCGTTGTTTACTTTATTTTCAATATATATTTGATTTGATAATGTCCTTGAAGTAAATTGTATTATGAATGTTTGTTGTTGATGATCACCCATTGTGAAGCCAACCTCATGCGTAGTATTTTATTCTAGTTGTGATTCGGTTGTATCGCAATTGTATAAGCATGTTTATAACTATGTTAGGGATAGGTTTAGGTGCTTCCATTGATGAGTTTTTATGATTGATGTTTCCTTACCTATGTACCCCTATATGAATGTGTGATTAGCTATGGTTAGGAGCCTTGAATGCAAGTATTGAAGTTTAGTGTGTCTCCTATGCTACTATATGTTGTGTGGTCTATGCTTAAAAGTGCATTGTGGTCCTAAGAGGGTGGCTGCCTCAATGTGTTGTTGATAGACATTATGTGATCATGTTAACCAATGTACACACACTCACATCTCATGCATGCTTACAAGTAGTATAGGTTCATGGTGTCTGATAAAAGGATATTCTCCAATGCACTAATGTCTACTGCTATGCATGCAAAGTATATGTCCAAGAAGTATGTATTGTAACTCTTAAACTAGTATGACTTGACAGGTGTACTAGTATGGATAAGGGTATGGGACCTTGTTCATGCATTGCACATGTTTGCCTTGAGAGGATAATTTCTAGGTGATTATATATTTGTATGAACATGAACGTATGGTTAAGTATGAACATGTCTTATATGCATGAATAAAGTGATGTATGAATATGTTTGGTCTAAAGGTGTCATGTGAACATGTATGTACACACACGCGTTTGATGATCTAGTCAATAGAGGGGCTCTTAGAAAGTGTTACCAAGAGTATCCTAAACTAGATGGTGCTTTAATATGCTATGTCCATGTAAAAGGGTTTGTCACATGATTTAGGTTGAGGAACTCTCATCTATAACCTATGAGCTAAGCATATGAAGGGTTAACTCTCCTAAGCCTATGTTTTATAAAATAATGTTAATAAAGGCTTTTCAATAAAGGGAACTTAGCTTAGAACGTAGTGAACTTGACAATGAGAGGTGTTGTCTTCCCTTAGGAGGAAGATTCACCATTGGTTTCTCATAAGCTGTTGACTTCCCTTTGAGGAAAATTCACCTATTGTTCCACATGAGGCGTTGACTTCCATTGAGGAAGATCCACTCATCGTTTCTCCTGGGATGGGGACTCTAATGCCTATGTGCATGGAGAGGTTCCAATTCATATCTCGTAGTTCAATAAAATATGCTTGCCCCATAGGATCTAGCAAGTGATATCACTTAGTATGCTAGGATGTGTTAATGTTCTACCTTTATTAGATAAGAGCACCTTCCTTTGGTGTAAGGTCTACAACAACAAATTCCATGTTAAGCACCCATTATCTTAGTATCAGTTAAGGCTATAGTTTACCTAATTAAACTGGATAATGAAATTAAAGTAAGGTAAAGGGACCCTAACTAGGATAACCTAAGGGAAGACACTTAGGATAGGTGGAAGTAATGAACCCACCTATGCATTGCACAAGTAGCTCTCTAAGGGAGTCCTGGGAAGGTGGTCTAATGTATGTGCATATTTTTAGACTTATCTTGCATGACATTGTGTTAGTGTGTACATGATGTAATGATATGCGTGATATGAAGTTCTAATATGAATATGTTACTAAGGTCCTACTTGAAGTGTATGTAGTTGACTATAGTATTATTTTTGGTATATGAAGTATATGTTAAGGCTTGTGGTCTTATGATAGGTTTACTAGGTATGTGTGAGGTTATGGGAATTCACATGTACATTGCACTAGTAGACTTATTATAAGATGGTGATAAGTCTTGTAATGTTCTATGTTAATGAAGTTAGCATATGTGCAAGTCAACTATGGTTCACTGTAATGATGTTGTAAGTCTTGACTTGAATGTGGCTTATGGTGTGATATACCCCTATGATGGTATGTGTTGGTATGTCGGTTAATGGTATGAGTACCTTGTGGCCTTAAGGTGACGCATTGCACAGAGTATCACTAGATGGTTACTTGGGAAATTAAGATGTTTAAAGAAAGAAAGTTTACTGTAGTTGGAAAAGAGCATACTGTAATGTGACTCCAAATGTGACTTAAATGCTATGTGGGATTTTATGTGAGGTTTGACTATTATATATTCCTATATGAAATAAGTTAATGGAATAAATGCTACCGTATTAAGGTTTTATGAGATTTTCACAAAAAGGCATGATGCATGGTTTTCAAGTAAAATGTCACTTTAAAATGCATGTTTTTGCATGGTTACCATACATAGTGCATTATTGTACTAACACAATTTTTCTATACCTTTTTACACAAAGTGTAGGTTATGGATGGTTAGAGGATGTCTCTAAGGTGAAGAGCTTGATATGTGATTCCCAAGCTCAAGGAATGGAATCCTTATGTTCCAAGGATTTCCTGTGTCAAGTTTATATTCAATGTATTGTAATAGCTTAAATATTCATTTATGATGTTAAAGGGTCTTGTCCCTAATCTATTCTATGATGTTTAGTCTAAGATGGCAAAATAGACTTAGAGTCTATCTATGTAATATGACTTATATTTTTATACAATGGAAGTGATGTTCTAGCATATATTGTGGTATGAAAAGTTTTAAATTTTCCGTTAAATTTACTATGACAATGCGATGACTGATAACTATGGCATTGTATAAGACCTCCGAGAGGTCAAGTACGCCATGTTACTTCTAGGGGGTGCTCCCCGATCATGACAACCGTGGTACCATAGCCAGGTTATAAAAGTGGTTTTAGGGTCCAAAGTCTCGTGTTGCCACGTCTAGAAGAGTCTCTTTCATTGGTGGTGAGTCGTGACACCATCTATGAGCAGGAGGCTATAGGACGATAGAGTTTCTCTTCTTCATCATTCTCATGTCGTGCCATAGAACTTAACTGTATAAGATCTCTCTTTTATGATTTCTTGTCCGGTGGTCTTTTAGATGTGATTACTTGGATGAGATGGTATCTCTATTGTTGAGGCAGAAAATGTGAGTTTTGATAATTATTTTGGTATATGGCTTGATGAGTTTGTGTGAAGGTGAATCTTTGATTGTATGTTGATGTGATGCCATTTATGGATATATATATGATTTATGTGAAATGACATGTTGTATGAGGATTTATGTCATGATATGGTTATTGTATGGTTATAGCTTGTTAAGGGTTGTTATAGTTAAATTGAGTTCGTCTTTGGAATGACAAGTTGCTATATGGTTTTGTATGATGATTATGTAATGCTATGGTTTAGGCTTGAAATGCTTTGAAAAAGTGTTGTAAATAGGTAAAGATGCATGTTGCCTTTATACATGTGTAATGATTTAAATGTTGCCTTTCATGTGTAATTCTTTATGAGTTGGCTAGTATGGATTGGAGTCTTTTGTATAAGCTTAGTCCAAGAAGTGCAGGTAGTGTGCTTACCATGTAAGGTGATTGTGGAATATGCTAGTTAATGGTAGAACCCTTATGATTAGTTGATTAGTTCCCTTATGAACTTATTCTAAAAGTGGGGGAAAAGGGAAGAAAAGGGTTTTGCTTCATAGGTTGGAATTATGATTTATCCCAAGGTTGTCTTAGAGGGTAGTATGTATCCTTTAAACCTTAAACAAGAGGAGATAATTGATGTTAACCTACCTAGAAGTAATTAGTTGACTTTTAAGAATTGATATTAAGTTTAACCAATTGAGGAATTGCTTAGGTTGTACCTAGGTGTGGTCGGTTGGAATTTTCCACCAAAGGTGATGATGTGGGTTGGAGTGACATAGAAGTTACCTTACTCTAGTATTGAAAGAAAGGAAAGGGGCCTTATGTCAAAGTTTCCTCTATTGTTCCCTTAAGATGTTTATGACCCTCGGTATTAATGTTATATTTGAGACCTTATGTGGTTGTTAATATAACCTAACTTGATGGTTAGTATGAGTTTCCTTTGGGTGTTAGGCCTAGAGGAATGGTGATGATTGAGTTAGTAGACTCCTTGATGTGATATTAGGAGCGAAAACCCTAAATGATGTTGAAACTTCTTGAGTTAAGAGTATGAAAGATTGGTTTTGACTTGCCTTGACCTGGTGTTTAAGAGGATTATTTGATTAGGCATACCCCAAGTGGGGGATAGAGTTCCTAGAGTGTAGGATTTTATATGACCTTGATATCCCTATGTTAAGTTACTGTAAACCCTTTTAGGTTGGTAGTCACTTTATGTGATAATGATGAAGGTTGATAAGCTAAGATCCTCTTGAGGTTGGGTTAAGTTCCTCTTAAATTGGCTTACCCTAGGTGGGGGATGGTAATGTGAGTAGTAAGGTTGTAGATATTTCTATCTTGTCCTTGTTTGCTTACTTGAACTTGAAACTAATGAGTTCCTAATAGCTTGATCATGAGAGGAGTCTTGAATGAGGATATAAATATGCATGTTCTTCACATGTGATGTATTTTTTTATTGACACTATAATAGGAACATTTTGAAGATTCTAAAGTACTTGAAAAAGAATTTTGATCAAATTGATGACTTCTCATGTGGATTGTGCATCTTTATATGGTAGTTGTGTATGTAACTTTATGAGGTAAGGTAAGAAGCATGTTTGAAATCACTCTAAATGTGTAACTGTTTAGCCTTATAATGAAAGTTTGAGTCTCCTTGAAATTAAGATGATGTCTCTTGAAAATTATGTGAGTTTTGTGGTTTGGAAAGCATGATTGTAGGGTCATTATTTAAAAGTGAAGGCATGTTTAGCTAAGTTCCTTGTGTGTGCCTATAAAATGTGATATTTTCCCCAAATTGATGCTTGCTTATGAAGGCTAGTCTTATGCTAGAAATTGAAATTTTGTGAAATGACTTCCTTTCGTTGTGATGTGTTTGGTGTAACTTTACATTTTATCTTCACTAGGAATAAAATATGAGCATGCTTTGGGTTAAATATTGAGAACTTCTCATTTAAAGTGAATTGTCCATTGTGCCTTGCATGGGTGTGAACTCATGAGACATTAAGTGTGTTGAGGCGAAGGACATCCCTCCCTAAACATAACTAAGCATGGTATGGTTGAGTATGACCCTCGTGGAATTGTGCCTAACTAATAAGAATCCATTGTTGATTTACTTGACTCAAGTTTATGTGCATTAAAGTGTGAGTGCTTACTTGCTTCTTGAGTAATGTGGAATCTGCCTATGTGTGACCATATATGATGAAATCTTAATAATATGAAGTGTAAAGACCATGTTATGATTGGGAGAAGGATGTTCCTCCTATGAACATGACAAGAACCTATGTGGTTGATGCATTTTGAAAGTGAGTGGATAAAGGTTTTTTTTGCTTGTGTTGAATTGAGTTCTAAAATGGTTTGAAGTTGTGTTCCTTGTAAGTTTGGTGCATTGAATTCTATGTGATGATGTTATTTTGTGAGCTTCTCAATGGGTCGTTGAAGTCCTTGATGTGTTAAGAATATCCCAAGTGTCATTTGAGGTGAATGTTCCGAAGTGGGGGATATTGTAACGCCCCAAAAATGAGTTAAGGTGCTTAAAGCCTCACATATATATAAAAATGTTTGAAATATATTCATTAAGTGTTTTATAGTATGTATAATTGATTTGAAGTCATTCGGAGGTCAAACGTTCAAGAACGTCCAAGACGTTCGAAAGTTGGTCTTTAGACGTGCTAGTGTGTTCTTGTACGATTGCCTTGATTTATGTGTAGTTTGAAGTACAAAATCAGTAGGGTTGACCCTATAATCTTAATAGACATGTTAAGGGTCAAAACGTTCGGGTACGACTCCCCGAGGACCACCCTAAGGGAACTTGAGGAGGACCCAAACATTAGACAAAGAGGATTCCCAAGGCAGCGAGAAGCACCAATAATTGGACCTAGACTCGCGACGCGGGCCTAGCACGAGGCTTGCTGCCTCAAATTTTAATTAGGTCAGAATCAGGGGCTGCCTCTGCGACACACAGCCACTTCCCAGATCCGGTTGCGTGGTTTTTAAGTCAATTTTGACATGTCTAAAAGTCCCAATAATTATAGGGGTGTTTTAGTAACTAGGGGAGACGGTCATAAACTGCTATTATGACTTATTTAACCCCTTTCCCAAGCCAAAACCCCAACACCCATGAAGAAATCAAAATCCCAAATCTCTCTTCTCTTCCAAATCCTCTCAAACCTCCATTGGAGGGAAAACACAAGTTCAAGCTAGAGGCTGGATTTTAATTGTTTCTTCTTCAATTTCTTTTGGGCTTCTCATATAGAAAGGTATGGTGATCCTTCATCCTTAGTTATCCATTCATCTAAGAAGACAATCAAGGATTTTCAAACATGATTCAAAGACAAAATCCCTATTTCCAATCTAGCCATGGGTTCTTTCTCAAAACATTTTAAAAGGCTTTCTCATGATGAATTAATGTTAATATATTGATTTTAAAGGGAATTTCAATCCAATTGCATGATGAACCCATGTTCCCTCCCATTCTTAAATTAGCCTATGTTATGGGCATTGTGATTTTTGGTATATGTTAATGGATTTGTGATTCTAGCATGTTTAATTGCTTATATATATTTCCTGTTATGTATATTAATGTTGAATTGATGATGGATGATCCATGTGGATAAAGGTGTAATAGTTTGAATAAGAATAGCCTATGTTCTTCTATCTTCCATGGATTCCTAATGTAGCATGCTTACTGTGATCTCAATTCTATGTCAATTGTAGTAGGATTTTTTTAGGTTATGCTATCTTTAGCTACTGACTTATATTGTATTTTGATGAATTATTAATGTTGACCATTGAGGATAAAAGCATTATATATATGTGAGTGATCTAAGCCTCCCTACTTGCTAATGAATTGGTGAAGTAGTGTATTTGTTAGTACCATAATCTTGTGGTAGTTTATGCATGATTACGTCTATGTTAATGTACATTTATCTAATGCCCTATATCGATAATATTGATGAAAGATTAATATTGATCAATGATGATCAAAGGTTAATGGATTGGTAAGAATGTCTCTACTCCTCTACTTCTCTACTCTTCTATAATATTGTTAGTTAATGTGGTCTTGTATGGCTTTGTGTGGTATGGTCCACTTATGGTGTTAGTGTTTACTTTATTGTCAATATATATGTGATGTGATCATGGACTTGAAGGCAATTGTATTATGAATGTGTGTTGGTGATGATCACCCAATGTGAAGCTTCATGCCTAGTATTCTATTCGAGTTGTGATCTAGGTTGTATGACTATTGTTTAAGCATGTGTATAACTATTTTAGGGATAGGTTTAGGTTCTGCCATTGATGAGTTGTGATGTTTGATGTTCCCTTACCTATGTACCCCTATATTAATGTGTGATTAGCTATGGTTAGGAGCCTAGAAGGCAAGTATTGAAGTTTCGCTTGTCTCCTATGCTAGTATATGTTGTGTGGTCTATACTTAAAGGTGCATTGTGGTCCTAAGAGGGTGGCTTCCTCAAGTTGATTTTTATAGCCATTATGTGATCATGTTAAGCAATGTACACACACTCACATCTCATGCATTCTTATAAGTAGTATAGGTTCATGGTGTCTAATGAAAGGATATTCTAATATGCACTAATGTATACTACTATGCATGTAAAGTATATGTCAAAGAAGTATGTATTGTAACTCTTAAACTAGGATGAATTGATGGGTGTACTAGTATGGATGAGGGTATGGGACATTGTCCATGCATTGCATATATTTGCCTTGAGAGGATAATTCCTAGGTGATTATCTATGTTTATGAATATGAACGTATGGTTAAGTGATGAACTTGTCTTATATGCAAGAATAAAGTGAAGTATGAATATGTGTGGTCTAAAGGTGTCATGTCATAGGTTTTCTCACATGTATGTACAAAGACATATTTGATGATCTAGTTAATAGAGGGTCTCTCGGAAGTTTTTCCCAAGAGTATCCTGAACTAGATGGTGCTTGAATATGCTATGTCCATGTGAAAGGGGTTCTCACATGATTTAGGTTGAGTAACTTCATATATAACCTATGATCTAAGCATATGCGGGGTTAACTCTCCTAAGCCTATGTTTTATAATGTAATGTTAATAAGGTTTTCAATGAAGGGAACACCTCTTAGCGCTGAGTGAACTTGACAATTAGAGGTGTTGGATTCCCTTGGAGGAAGATTCACCATTGGGTTCTCATAAGTTGTTGACTTCTCTTGAAGGAAAATTCACCTATGGTTCCACATGAGGTGGTGACTTCCCTTGAGGAAAATTCACTCATGGTTTCTCATGAGATGGGGACTCCAATGCCTATGGGCATGGACAGGGTCGAATTCATATCTCTTAGTTCCATAACTATGCTTGCCCCATAGGATCTAGCAAGTGATATCACTTAGTATGCTAGCATGTGTTAATATTCTACCTTTGCTAGGTAAGAGCACCTTCCTTTGGTGTAAGGCTCTACAACACCAAATACTATGTTTAGCACCCATCTTCTTAGTTTTGGTAAGGGTATAATTTACCTAATGTAAAATGGACAGTGGAATTAACTAGGATAACCTAAGGGAAGGCGTATTTAGTTATTCTTAAAGGGACCTTAACTAGGATAACCTAAAATAAAACACTTAGGATAGGTGGAAGTAATGAACCCATGCATTGAACAAGTAGCTCTCTAAGGGAGTACTAAGAAGGTGGTCTAATGTATGTGCATATGTTTATTTTTCTCTTGCATGACATTTTGTTAGTGTCTACATGATGAGATTGTATGCATGATATGAAGTTATAATATGAATATGTGACTAAGGTCCTACTTTAAGTGTATGTCGCTGACTATAGTATTATGTTTGGTATATGAAGTGTATGTTAAGGCTTGTGGTCTTATGATAGGTTTACTAAGTAGGTATGAGGTTATGAGACTTTACATGTACATTGCACTAGTAGACATCAAATGGGAGTGAGAGTAAGGTCTTGTAATGTTCTATGTGAATGAAGTTAGCATATGTGCAAGTAAACTATGGTTCACTGTAATGATGTTGTAAGTGCTGACTGGAATATTTCTTATGGTGTGCTATACCCCTATCATGGTATGTGTTGGTATATAGGTTATAGGTATGAGTACATTGTGGCCGTAAGGTGATGCAGTGCATAAATTATCACTAGAGGGTTACTTTGGAAGTTAAGATGTTTATAGAAAGAAAGCTTAGTATAGTTGGAAAAGAGCTTACTGTAATGTGACTCCAAATGTGACTTAAATGCTTTGTGGGATTTTATGTGAGGTTTGACTATTCTATATGCCTATATGAAATATGTAAATGGAATAAATGCTATTTTATGAATGTTTTATGAGATTTCAGAAAAAGGCATGATGCATGGTTTTCAAGTAAAATGCCCCTTTTAAATTCATGTTTTTGCATGGTTACCATACTTAGTGCATTCTTGTACTAACACCATTCTTCTCTCTCTTTTTACACAAAGTGTAGGTTATAGATTCTTAGAGGATGTCTCTAAGGTGAAGAACTTGATATGTGATTCCCAAGCTCAGGGAGAGGAATCCTTATGTTCCAAGGATTTCCTATGTCAAGTTTATATTCAATGTATTGTAATAGCTTAAATATTATTTTATGATGTTAAAGGGTCGTGTCCCGAATCTATTCTATGATGTTGAGTCTAAGATGGAAAAAGAGACTTACAATCTAACTATGTATTATGACTTATATTTTTATTTAATGGAAGTGATGTTCTAGCATATGATGTTCTATGAAAATTTTTAAATTTTCCACTAAATTTACTATGACAATGCGACGAATGATAACTATGGGCTTTTATAAGACCTCAGAGAGGTCAAGTACGTTATGTTACTTCTAGGGGGTGCTACCCGGTCGTGACAGTGATCCGCCATTCTTGTTATGCAATCAACAATATGGAGTTTACACTTCTTTTTAAAGTTTGAAGTCATTCTTTCAAGTATTCATTCTTGTATTGTCCTTTAGAATTCATACAGTAAATCATCAAAATATCATTAGGATATGATACAATTAGGCATTGCTAACACTAATTGTTGAACTAAATAGATCTCAAATGAGTGTAAATAACCACTAATCAACAGACCCAATTTAAACTTTTGCTTGTCCTTAAGTAAGTTAAAAAGTTAAAAACAAAATTAGTTCAACAAGGGCGTTTACGACAGTTCTCAATTAGAGCTAACATGCAAGTATCATTTTGTCACGACCAAAATCTAGACCCCAGACGAGACTGGCGTCGTTGTCCTCTCTGAGGTCGCAGACAAGCCTACTTACGTCATTCTAACTTCGTTTAGGTTAATTTTAGCGGAAAATTTTAAACTTTTTGTTTCTTAACATACTTATTAAACATTCTCATCATTACATAATTGTTCACCATCAACCATCTAGTATTAAGATCATCACATGAAAGAAACAGTATAATATAGTAATAAAGATGTACTTGGCAAAATGCCACCAATACAATGTCTGAATAAAATAGGAAAGAAACACTAGTGGAACATGCTCAACTAGCTCCACTCTAAATTTAAGCTAGAATATAAACATCAGCATCCTCGAAAGCATGAGGGCCTACCAAGTCCGGATGAATGCTCGACGTCCGGATAGCTTCAACGTCAACCTGTAGCTCTAGCGTCCACCTGTGCCTGCACCTAAAATTATAGAGTTGTATAGGGTTAGTACACACTTGTACTAAGTATGGGTATATGCAAGCACACACCAAGGACATGCATGAGAAAAGATAGCTCTTTCGTAACAACATGATTATGGAAAGTCAAGTCAGTGGACTTGCCAAATTGAGATTAGGAATCTTAGTGAACCTTCCAAATTTGGATAAGGAAAGTTAGTGAGCTTTCCAAATTTGGATTAGGAAAGTCAGTGAGCTTTCCAAATTTGGATTAGGAAAGTCATGCCATGAGAGTTACATGCATCATCATAATTATCATACTGCACACAACACATAACATCTTACACATAGCACATATCATATTGCATATAGCACATAACATATTTCATATCATTCATTCATATTCCATGAGACCTTGGAATCATGGACTTGACATTAAGACTTCCAAGAATGAGGGCTCAACATATGGGACCTCAACTAGGGAGTCTTCATTAGCAAACACAGAGTCTGCTTCATTCATTCATACATACTTTATTTCATTTCATGCATAGGCCAGTGTAAACACTAGTTATACCTAGGGTGTAGTTTAAGACTTTCATCGGGTTTGCTGTGCAATGATCAAGAATAACCTAATGTCATTACCTGAGTCTAGCTCACCTCTTGATCATCCTATCCTAACACCTTTGGTATCATGCATTTCATTATGTGCTTCATTTGAGGCTGGCCACATTCATTCATTCAGAACTTTAACTTTAACCGACATAGATCATGTGAGCATCATGAAATCCAGTGTCTCCCCCACACCGAAAAGAAGTGGAATCACCGTCCAAAGTGACCCAAAAACATGCTAGAGTACATGGGAATTTAACTCGGCCAGATCCCTATATTAGCAGTATAGGTTCGAAGACAAGGAGATATAAAGAGAACCATACCCGGCATGTCGGACAGTCTCATCTCATGAGAGTTACGTGAACCTCCGCCCTTCTCTAAAGAAGGCATCACCTCTCATAGCTAGTCTATCGGTGCTCAGTATAAAGTTCCATTACATTCAACTCATACGTCATGGAAGTTGGCTTCTAGTATGAGGACATCATAGCTCATTAGATGATTTGTCATCTCATCATTAGTATTAAGTGTGTTAATCTCAATACTTTCATTAGAGTGTTCATAGAGACTGGTCTCTTCATTAACTTTACACTCTCATAGGTGAGTACGTTTTGATAACATATAATTTGGCTCATTTGAGATTGTTCTCATCTTTTACATTAGCCTCATATCATGTTGTCACCACATTCATTAATATTAGTACATTTGTTGTTCATATTTACTCACCCCATTTTACGTGAATGTTCATTTCATCATATGCCAATATACTTGGCCATTTATGTGTTTCACACTCTTACTTAACGCTTCTAGGGTTTCTTCATTTCAATATATAATAATCATTTTCATCGTATGCCAATGCACTAGGCCATTTAGTGTGTTTTACACTCATACTGAACCCTTCTAGGGTAACATCATTTCATTACATACATCTTAGGTTCACTTCTTTAAAACGTATGCTAGACTTATGAGTCTATACACACAAGCCATGAGGCTACATTCATAAGTCGTTAAGTGATTCATATATTCCTAAGATTATGTAGTACAAGACTTATGTATCTTGTATATATATGCCAAGATATTGATTTCGATCTAAGTAGGTGGCATTATTCTTGGATATTTTGTTCACGTATCACTTATTTATCAATACGGAAGTTTGGGCAAGGAAACCCAAGTTCGAATTACTTGGATAACCTTTACATTTTTCATTGATTTTATTTTTAATCTCCATGATATTGGGACTCTAAATTGAACCCCAACATTAACATTGTATCATAGATTTTCTACTTGGTTTTCCTTATAAGTTGGCCGAAGGGTTGTGGGTTCGAACCCCCACAACCCCTTTTTATTTTTCATTAACATCACATTGCCCCTTTTCGCCCAAACCAAGACGTTATGGGATCAAACCCCCACAGCCTCTGTTATTTTATGCTTATATTCGCTGGGAAATTGGGAGGTTGTGGGTTCGAACCCCCACAACCTCCTTATTTTAATTTTAATTTCGCTAGGCTGTGAGGTTGTGTGTTCGAACCCCCAAAGCCTCCTATCTTTATTATTAATTAAAAATACTCTAAGTTATGCGTTTGGCAGTGAGGTTGTGGGATCGAGCCCCCACAACCTCACTTTGTTTTTCTTAATTAATTTCGCCTTCTCCTTTCCAGCCTTGAGGTCGTGGGTTCGATTACCACGCCTCACATTTTCTTTTCTTTATTTTTCTCTTCTTTCACTCGCTGCCTGGAGGTCGTGGGTTCGATTCCCACGCCTCCCATTTATTTATTTTATTTCTTGTTCTCTTCTTACTAACCCAGCAGACCCAATTTCAATTCCCCCAGCCCTCTTTTCCCTTTTTTTCCTTTTTCGCGAATTCCAGTAGCCAAAGGGTTCGATTCCCCCCTCCCCATTTTTCATTTCCTTTTCGCGAATTTACAGTAGCCAAGCGGGTTCAATTCCCCTTAACCCCCTTCACGTTTTTAGCCTCCTTAACATGTGACGTCTTGGGTTCAATTCCCATTGACCTCACTTATTTTATTTTCATTTTAAAAACCCAGATTCTTAGCCTTATTTTTGACCGAAACTAGAGTACACAAATCTGGAAATTTAATCCCAACTTTAGCTTCCTTTCATCAAACTTTTCATGTTAGTTTCTTAGGGCATTTCACCAAGCATTTAGTGTATAGTTAGGTGTAGCTTAGTAGTTACTTTAGTCAAGAGTTTTTCTCTCAAAACCAACAACTTCACACCCCATATGAACATCACATTGTGTACAACTTTTGCACATAAAATTCAAGGATTAAACATGCTATTTTCACACCTTCAACAGTGAGTATGTTCACTGCCAAACGTGCAAACACACACATCATTTTTTTTATCACACATTGGTTGTCATGTTCGTGATTTCACGTACATAAACATATTCACATTCAACACAAAAACAACACACATATACATACCTAAATCTACCATCAAACAAACGTAACCTACGAATCATTGGGAGCTAGTGACAGGGACATGCAAAAGGGGAACAACCCTACTTTTAGGAGTGAATATCTTGAATCATAAGGGGTCTCTTGGGAAAGGGACCAAGAGAGAAGAAACCCATACCTTAATTTTCTCGTTCAAACGTGAATTTGCTGCCTAAAACCCTCTCCAAAATCAGTCCAAGCTTCCTCAACGTCCACACCACTCGACGGACAACTTCTCTTTGCCTTAACATTTTGGTTACTTTGTTTTTCTTAAAATTTCGTGTGAGTTCTTCAAGTGTGAAGAACTCTTAATATTATTTATGTTCTTTGTTGTTTTGGCAGAAACCAACGTGAGAAAGATGATGAAACGTGAGAGAGAGATCATGAGAGAGTAGTCTAATAATAGGAGTTTTAGTTTGGGAATTAGTCAAACTAGGACTCCTTATTAATTTAAATAAAAACCTGATTTAAGTAGCTTAGTGAGAGGACCATTATTCCCTTGAAAAAATCTGATTATAAAACATAATTAAATCACCAATATGTTGCTTCCATTAGGGCTCGAACCCGAGTGACACCTTTTTGCAAAAACGGGTCACTTCGGGTCGACCCAACCCGAATTGATTCTTTAATTAAATTAATTAATTAATTAATTAATTCCTTAGGGTAATTACAATATTACCCTTGGCCTGGAAAAGACCATTTTACCCCTGGACCCTCAAAACTTAAAATTTCCTCTTTTATGTCCGATAAAGACTCTTTCAATTAAATTTTCATTTTCGAGAGCCTTACATGGTTGGTTCGAACCTTTCCAAGCTCAATTAACTCCCCAAGTTAGTTGGCTTGGCCGTAGTAAGGTTTCTGAGGTCTAGTTCTACGCGTATTAATCCGTGTGAACCTTGGTCTAATCGCAAGCATTCTTGACACCTTAAGCATTTATCTTATTCATTTTTAGGGTTGTTACACATTTCAAGACTACTCTCAATAATATGACAGTAAATCGTGGTCAAAGAGCTTCAAATAATGACTAGCCAGTATCAAACCAAGCTTAAACTCACTTTAGCTACTTTTCTAATTTAAGACCATATTTTAACAAATGCATTCAAGTACACTCACATCAAAATTAATTTCATGGTCTCACACGACAAATAAATAAATAAGTATTCAATACAATTCTCACTCTCCCAAAAGAGAAATATATACAAGCTTCATTCCATAGGTTTGCCCATTTTTTCAATTCATCACACAACCTAGTTCATGCAAGATTTTAAGGGTCTTTTAGGTTTGTTGTGGGACTGAGCGTTAATGTATTGTCAATTAGGATATGTTACTTCCTCTTTTCAAAGTATTGTTGCAATCAGTTTCACTTGTTCTCAAGTTCATTAAATTCTTTTTCATTTGAGGCTTCAACATTTACTTGTCAAACATTTTATTGAAAACCCCTTTTATTTCACCAAACTCTCCTTTTCATTTTAATTTTACAAAGGTTGTTCATTACAACCTCTTTTTTTTAAGGAGAGGTTCCTTATTTTTGTAAAACACTTGAATGTTAAGTCTCATTTCATCTTTCTTTTTCTTTCACTTATCTTTCCTCCATCCTTCCTTTCCACACCCTTTACTAGGTTTTTGTCCTAACATGGCTATTCAAAAATTCTTTTGGGTGAGAAGTTATGGGCAATTCAGCTCAAGAGGTTTCAATATGATTGTCAACTAATGGTTTATGCTTAAATGGTGTCAAAATGGTTGCATACCTCACAAGGTAGTCCCAAAAATAATATGAAAATTTAGGCTCAACTAACATCATTCTTTACACTTAACAAATCTAGAAAACTGGACTAACAAGACAAATTCTAGGCTTACAAAAACATGCTTACAAGTAAAAGTTGAATACACATGAGGCATTAAACATAATCATTTAGCACAACCCAAAAAGATCAAAATCTTACATGCAAGGTTCATTGCAAGGATCACATCAAAATGTAGCTAGTCAACAAAAGATTCAAAAAGATCGTTCAAAAGTGAAATGACATTGATTTCTTGTTGAAACAGAAGTACTAGACATATTGCTCAGCGTGAGTACTTTTCAAGACATCAATATTGAATACAATCATTGTATTTGTATCAATGACAAGTCAAATTATTCAACAATTTTGAAAAATCTCGGGCAAAAGAAAATTGAGAGAAAGACAAAATGAGATTAATAAATCAAATCACT
This sequence comes from Solanum lycopersicoides, assembly GCA_022817965.1. Lineage (NCBI taxonomy): Eukaryota > Viridiplantae > Streptophyta > Magnoliopsida > Solanales > Solanaceae > Solanum > Solanum lycopersicoides. Next base: position 72,616 of record JAJJBR010000962.1, read on the forward strand.
ATAACAAAAACATACAAAATACTACAATCATCAAAAACATAAAACTGATTATTCATCATGTTTTCGTGCCTTTCTTCTGCAATGAGGTATGGTCATCCTTAATCTCTAGATAATCTTTCATCTAGAGAGTTCCTTTCAATGTTTTCAACGAAAGTTCATGATCAAATATCCAATCTTCAAATCTAGCCATGGGTTCTTTCTCAAAACATTTTCAAAAGCATAGTTATGATAATTTGATGATTAGCTACTATTTTTAATGTTGAATTCAATCCAATTTTATGATGAACCCATGCTCCTTTATAACTCTCGATTTAGCCTATGTGTTGGTTAATATGATCTTGATGTTAGGAGGATTGTATTGTGATTCAATTATGTTAAATTGATTGTTAGCTACTTCCTGTCATGTAAATTTATTATGAACTAGATGTAATGGATTCAATGTGGATCAAGGCTTGAAGATTAGGTAGTATTGACTTATGTTCTTCTATCTTCTATAGATTGCTAATGTAGTTTCAATTTGATCTCGATTCTATGGCAAATTGAAGTAGGATTTCGTTAGGTTATAATCTCTTTAGCTTCATCCTTATATTGATATTATTATTGAATTGTGTGTATTGATCATTTAGGATCAAAGCAAGGGAGATTGGTAAGTGATCTATGTTTCTCTACTCTCTATTGAATTGGTGATGCAGTGTACATGTTAGTATCATGATCTTTTTGAGGTTTATGTATTATTTCGTACATTTTAAGTTACAATTAGCTACTGCCCTAGATTTGTGATATTGATGAATTGTGAGTATTGATCAATGATGATCAAAGGTTGACGAATTGGTAAGGTCTACTTTGTTACTCTACTTTTCTATGAAATGGCTAGTTGTATTGGCTTTGTATGGCATTGTGTGGCATAGTCCACTTATGGTGGAGGTGTTTACTTCATGTCAATCTATATATGTGTGGATCATGGCCTTGAAGGAAAATTGATTGTATATGAGTGTGTGGTTATGATGATTACACACATGAGGCATTAAACATAATCATTAGCACAACCCAAAAAGATCAAAAGCTTACATGCAAAGTTCATTGCAAGGATCACATCAAAATGTAGGTATTCAACAAAAGATTCAAAAAGATCGTTCAAAAGTGCAATCACATTGATTTCTTGTTGAAACACAAGTACTGAACATAATGCTCAGCGTGAGTACTTTTCAAGACATCAATATTTAATACAATCATTGTATTAGTATCAATGAAAAGTTAAATTATTCAACAATTTTCAAAACTGTCGGGCAGAAGAAAATTGAGAGAAAGACAAAAGAGATTAATAAATCAAATCACTATAACAATAACAAACAAAAAACTACAATCATCCAAAACATAAAACTGTAATTAACAAAATATAATTAAAATGGGAATATTGGCACAACAACATGTCACGACCCAGGAGTACACCTAGACGTAGCATCCAATAAAAGACCCGGAGAGGCCTCATATAAGCGACTTAGCTTTCATAATCAATATAATACAATAGAAAAGATTTAAAACATTTTCAACACAATGAATGTGTTTAATAGCAAATCGGAAGAATAATACACTTGTCTCAAAACCATCTAATATAATAGAATTTTGAGACATAACCCGACATCAATATTTAAAACTAAAAAGAAAATAACCTAACAAAAGTAGTGGCCAAATCATCGAATGCTATGAGAACTGACAAATCTTAAATCTTGCATCTACTATGGATCCTAGCCAGTGGGATGAGAATCGAGATCGTTGGACACTACATTTGGATACAAAATGTAAGCAAGAATATGTGTTAGTACAAGAATGTTCTAAATATGATAGCTTGCATGAACATGACATAAACATACGCATTAGAAAACATAAGTCATTAAGAAATAATCAATGCACATAATAGATAATCATAACATGTAAGGAATACTTATTGAAGTAACCTAAATTCATCCTTAGTCAAGACTTGGGTAACCCCTCTAGTCATACATATTATGGAAGGAAACTCAAGAAAAAATACAAGCTTTTCATCTAACATAACATATTTAGAGAAACGAGAATAACCTCTTGCCTAACTATAAAGGCTCATGGGTAATTGTCTCTTACCTTACTTACAACGGGATCATGGGTAGTCGTCTCTAGTCCCCTTAATTAGGATCATGGGTATTTCGCCTCTAGTACAACATCATGTGACATGAGTAGTCGCCTCTTGTATTTACATTATAGGAAATGGTGTAGTCGCCTCTTGTTCATCTTCAAGGAATAAGGGTAATTTCCTCTTATTCTATTCTAAGGGGTACATGTAATCGCCTCACATCCTTCTCACATAGAGGTCATGGGTAATCGCCTCTAGCCTCATCAATTTCATAGTCTTTATCTTAGATTCACTTTTAGGTGGGCAATCCTTTCAACCTAGAATCATTCAATATGAGAAGGACTTTCACATTCATACATAATCCGTTCATGTGGCAATGACACCTTTCATAAATATTAAATCAATATTCAACAACTCATAATATATGCTTCACTCTCAAAGCAATTCATATTGTATTTTATCAATCTTATAAGAATACATTTAAATCCATAAATTCTCCTTTCATAGCATAAAACCCTGTTAAATAAATTTAATATTAGAAACAATTATTAGGCATGGGGACATGGAATAATCAATCATAATTCAATTAATTGAATCACCATTCACAATGACCGACTAATTAGAATAAAACCCTCATTCAAATTGTGTAATTTTACTTTCTTTTGGATCCCTTAGGCACTCCATGGATGTAACGATTCTATGGATGAAAATATAACATTCATTGATATTAAAGCCCACAAATTATTGGAGAATGCACACTTGAACTTCAACCCTACCTTGAAACTCTTTCTTCTAACTTTTAGGGAGAGAAATAAATCGAAAGGGAAGAACCTTGGTATTCTTTTACATTTTTAGGAGAATGACTTAAGTGAACTAATTTGAGGGTTAAAAAACTTATATAGGTGTCCTAGACATAGCAAAAATGACCTAGTATATAGATATATAAAGAAGGAAAAGACAAAAGTACAACTAAACTAGTTGTAGACCCTACGACCTACGAACCGTGACTGATGGACCGTGGTCTGTCTGAAGGTTCGTCTTGCTGGTCTGTCATTTGATTTAGAAACTTTGGATTTTGGGATCATGAACCACGAACCTTCGTCTGACCTACAGTCCATGGTCAGACCGTGGTTTCATGGCTCTCTTCACTTATTGGGTTAGGAGTCCACGGAATATAACTATGGTCCGTAGTCTTATCCACGAGCCATAGTTGGCCTACATGGCTGGCACTTGCAACTTCTAAAAACTATTGTTGTTCTCTATTCTCAAATTTGAGGTGTTACACTACCCTTAACCCTCATAAATTTAATAGTAGTGTCGTCAATGCAAAATTATGTAAAAGAGTACAGGAGGAGAGGTAAAAGTCCTTATGACATGATAAGCTTGAATTGTTCACTCATTTGGAGTCCTGGAAGGAGTGGCATCATTCTGTACCTCATATCCCAACAAAATGATAACTAGAGTATCAACTAGCACATCAGTGACTGACACACCACTAGGAGGAATATTTCATTCTAAGGAACTCTACTTGTACAAACTACGGGTGTAACCAAAAGGGATATCTCCATCTTAGCATGGATCATCATCTCCTCAAGCTATTGTAGCTCAGTCACTGTCAGAGCTAAATATTGTTCATCTTCCTCTCTCCTTGGCTAATTCAAATCTATCTCCTAGGCAAAATCATCATCGTCCATTTCATCCTATCCACCCTATCACATCACAAACATCAACTTCTACATCACCTCAACTTAGAGAAAACTCACAACTAGGCATAACTAGAGGCAAAGACTCATACACAACAGGTAAGGTAACCTTCTCCAATAACATTTATATATCCATAGACCTCAACTTGTCTACATGAGCCCTTAAAGTATGTATCGCACCTCTTATAGAAGATAGCACATCNCCTGTTTCACTTGTGGAAAGAGACATTATTGGGAGTGTCTAAGGGGTACCGGGAGTTGCTTTGGATGTGGATAATATGGACATAAAGTTAGCGATTGTCCTACTAGAGATGGTAAGCAAGTTGCTCCTAATGTTCCAAGAGATAATGCTCCAACAAAGAGGCGTTTCTATGCACTCCGGACTAGAGGAGAGAAGCCGGATGATGGTGATGATGATGATGGTAAGTCCTTGTATTTCTCTTTTTAGTGATATGAGTTCCTTCAAAGTGAGGGAGTATGGTTATTATATGGGCTAGAAATGTCCTAGAATCTTGTTGTATGTACATGATGTTTAGGAGTCTTATTGAAATTGAATTTCATTGATTTCTTGCGTTGTGTATTTTATTAAGCCATGATTATTTTGTAAGAGGTGTTTATATGATTTTACCTTGCATATTAGCATACCTCTATCATTAATTTCCTAAAAGTTGCATTTTTGGAAAAATTGCTTCATTCATTGTAGCTTTGGCAGGTTCACTGTGAAATTTTTGTAAAATTGACTAATTCATTCTTTGGTCAAAATTTTTTGTAATGTGATTAGAACTAATGTATATGGGTATGACAACGAATTTAAGATGAGTTTTTGCGAAGGATGTGAGTTTTATAGCATGATGACCTATAGAATTTTATTCTAGTTTTTTGTTGTGTTGTGAATCTCTTGATTATGTGGAATTGATGTTTCTCCTTGATTGTGTGTTATATGGTATGGTTTTGAGATGCTAGTTTAATCTCTATTCTTGGAATTGTTCGGAGAGTGAGAAGTGTCATTCGAGGACGAATGTTGTCCAAGTGGGGGAGATTGTAAGATCCCGAAAATGACTTAGGTGAAGCTAGATCCTAACATGGTTTTCATGATTGTCTAAGGTCCTAAATTGGTCTATAAAGTGGTATTGAGTCAGAGTCTAAGATTTTAGGTGCACTGGAAATCAAACGTCAAGGGACGACTAAGATGTTCGACGACTAAGTCACCTATGTGACTTATATGTGTTTATTTGTAATTCATGAGCTTATGAGGTCCTTAAATAAGTTATTATTGTTTTTATAGGCAGTGTTTCAAGTTTCGTGAAGTTTGGAGATCAAACGTTCAAGAATGTCGATGACGTTCGAAAAGTTTGCCTTGAAATGACCTTGTGTGTCTTGGCATGTTTCGTTGAGTTTTGAGTGTTAATTTTGGATGAAATTCTTGTGAGGGGTCCTAAAATCGTATACAATCAGGTTTGGGTTGTAAACATCCGGGCAAACATCCCCAAGGACCATCCAATGGGTCTTGAGGAAGGACCCTTCAAGAGTGCCCAAGCAATCAAAAACCAGCCCAACCTACGGAGGCAATCAACGCCCAGTGGGTCAGTCAACGCCCCTTAGGTACGGGTTTGTAGGTTTACACTTACGAGTGGGAGATTCCAAGACAAATACCACCCTCATTCCAAAACCACGGACGTCCGTTGGTTAAGGGACGGTCCGTCGATGGCCATCCGTCTGTGAGGACTGCGTTCCTGCGCAGTTCACTGTAATGATAGGAGTGAAATTGTAAATTCACAACATGTCCAAATAAGGGAAATGGATGTTACCTAAGCGTATTTGGGTATTTTAGACATGTTTATAACTCTTTAACACTTAGGATAATTCATTCTTCAAAATCAAAACCCAAATTCCCTTAGAAATTCTCTAAAACTCCATTGGAGCCAAAACTTAAGGAAGTGCTTGGATTTGATTTGTGTGGTTATTCTTCATAAAATTGAAGGATTAACATCATTGAGGTATATTTATTTATCCTTGAATTCATCAAGGAGCCCAAATTCAAAGAAGTTTTCTAAAGTTTTCAAAGATGAACTTGTCCAATTTCATGATCTATCCATGGGTTCTTGTATTAAAGGTTTTTAATCATTGAATATTGATAAAATTGTTGTTAATTATATGATTTCAACTTAATTTACCTATGAACCAATGTAATTGATGAACCTTATTTTGACTACTTATGGTTACTTAATATTGACTTAATTCGTATGAATTCTAGTGTAGTTTTCTATGGGCTATTGAATGATGTAAGAATTCTATTCAATTGATGTATAATTGGTTTTATATTTATAAATCTATATTGAATTGACCTAGTTTCATTGATTATTATGAATTATGCATTGAATTTATGTTCATGGCCATGGGTAAGGGCCTATTTGTATTGAATTGGATGATTTAGACATGGATTGAAGTGGGGAGAATGGATTGGTGGTACACTGCCTTAATTATCTTTATTTTATGTAATTTAGCTCTTGAATTATGTTGTGATTGGTATGGACCACTTATTGTAGCAGTGTTATGTGAATGATATGGCCTTGTCGGGAAACTACTTGAAGTAATATGTTGATTTGTGTAGTTGATTATGTGAAGTATGATCATATCTACCTACATGTGAAGTAATGTGAAAGTATTTGGTTTCTTCTTTTGATGTTATTTAGGTGATCATGTTAGACTATGACTATGTCTTTATGTGTGTAGTCTTAGAGTTGATTCATGGTTGTTCCTACTTGACTAAACGAGTCTATAATTGTTATATTGATGATGTTATTGTAATATATAGGGTTACATAAAGATGATAAGGGTCATTCCTAAGTGTTTCAAAGAATGATATGTTATATGTAATAAGGTAATGTATGTTGTGTCTTGTCTTGGTAGACTTGTGTCCCTTACTTGATGCATGTATGGATGTGAATATGAGATGTCTTTACTTAGAATTCTAAAGCCTATTAGTCTTGAATGTATGAATGTTATGAGACCTTGAATAATGTTAAGAGGGTCCTTTATGTGAAACCTTGAGCCTAGTGGTAAGGTTATGAAACTTGAAGTTGAAAGTCGTAATGGTATATTTCTTGTAATGAATGATGGACTTAAGGTTTATTGGCTTAAACGACATCATATAAATACGTAGGAAAGTCATTATGAGCTTTTTGTCGCCATTGTAAGGCATCCCTAGGGGACCACTTTGGTAGGGTAAATGTAATTGGGTTATGAACATAATATGGAACCCCTTTGTATGAACGTTTATGTGAATTACTCTATGAGAACGAAGGCTAGCACTGAGTGAGTATGGTAAGGGAAGTAGTTCTATTCAAAGGATGAAACTAGAATACAAACTAAGCCCTTCATATTCCTTAACCATGTGCCTACATGGTATGTGTCTAAGTTCTACCATTGGCAAGTAGAACACCCTCCATCGGAGTAGGTTACAACTCCGGAGTCCATGTTTTGCTACCATGGTCTATGTCGGTTATTTCCTATTCTCATCATGTGGGATACCTATTACATTAGAGAAGTTGTATGAAGTATAGGTGGTGGTATGGTACGCTATCTACATATCGCACAATAGGCTTTGAAAATGTTAGTGAGAGTCCCTAGGTCTTCTCTAAGACCATTACTTGAATGTCCTTATGTGATGAATGTCTCTTAATGAACTAATGAAATAATGTATTATGTTAGAAAGTATGTAAATTAATGAGTACCCAATCTAGAGTGACTCAAAGATTCATTACTTAAAGTGTGAAGAGGGCATAAGGGATGATCTCTTCGTGTCTTATCTATGGAAGTCTTGACAATGACTCTAGTTAGGGAAGTTGATTGATTAAGTAGACATGATCTAAATTTAGGAAGTCTTAAGGATTATTTAGGTAACCTTGATGAAAGTGTATGGGCTTCCTCTTCTAGGAGTACTTAAGTAAGTCTTTTGGTAGCATTGGTAAGGAGAATGTCATATTATACATGTTATGTGTTTTGGTGTCTTGTAAGTGTGTATATGTCATTATAAGTAGTCTTGAGGATTGTTTAGGCATGCTTAGAGAGGGTGTATGGGCGGTCGCTCTTTGTATTGCTTAAGTGAGTCTTAGGATAGCTCTTAGTGGGGGTGTTACATGATAGAAGGTGTCTATGTTGAAGTGAATAGACTTCAATGTAACAGTGAAGAAGTTCATTGTTACAGTGCTATTGCTCACTGTAAAGTTGCCTTAAAAATGTGATAAATTGGCTAAGTGATTTCTTATGTGTTTCTAAGTTGATAAATGTTGTTCTTATGATTATATTATGATATTTAAATAAAAAGATGCATATTTACAATAAATGTCCATTTTCATGATTTTTATGAATTATGCCATACTTAGTACATGTAGTTGTACTAGTTCCATGCTTTTATCTATATATTTAGTGGTTGGTAGGTGAGGAGCATTGGGAAGAAAGACTTGGATCGTAGCATCATTCAAGTGAAGTTGAAGTATGTCCTCATTTGACTCGAGGGAATAGATGTCTTTTATTTCTCTTATTGAAGTATTGTAATTGACATAGTAGTACTATATTTCTATTGTGTATGGGCATGTGTCCCAAGTACTCTTGTGTCTAAGCTTTGATGATATTGAGACTAAGTATTTCCCATGAGTTTTATACGAAAGAGGTTTTTAAAGATTATAAAAATATTTGTGAAAAGTTCTAATTCCGCACTACTTTTCACTATGCATATGCGATGAACGATACAAAAGGGCTTGTATAAGACCTCCGAGAGGTCGAGTACGCCGGTTGCACTCCGAGAGTGCCATATCTTCAAGGGTGTGGTCTTGGGATGTGTCATGAGAAATCTCCGGCAGAACACAGAAACGTGTGTCTGAGCTAAAGAAGGTTTTAGTAACTTTTACCTGATGTCCATTCTTTTCCTATATACCGCCTTTTTGGATGCTCACTCAAATGCATAAATGAGCATGAAGTTGTTTTATGTCACACCCGGAGAGTACACCCCAGATGCAACCGGTGTCTTCGTCCTCTCAGATGACTCAGACAATTTCACACCTGGATACAAGATCCCAGATGAGACCGGCGTCGTTAACCTCTCATAGGTCACAGACAATCCTCTTCTTAGCTTTCATCACAATCATACAGTTCAATTTAGCGAAAAATTTAAAACTTTTTAATACTTACTGAAGTGTACTTAGACTTCATATAATTTTTGCATAAGAGTGATGTACTAATAGCTCAAATTAAACAACCATCTACCAAATGATTAAACATTTGAAATGAAGAATATAATATTAGTAATTGTTTGCCAAATCGGCCTTAATACAAACGTTTGAACAAATGTTTGAAATGAAACGCTAGGGACAACATCCACTAGGTATGTCTAATGTACTAAAGCTAGAAGTAAAGCGTTGGCATCCTCGAACTCAAGAGGACCTACCAATGTCTGGAGGTACTAATCCAAACAGCTTTAACGATTCTTCAATCCTTTGAAGGCCCTGCACCTATAAAATAGTAATAGTATATGGGTTAGTACACACTTTTACTAAGTATGGGTGTATGTACATAAACACATAAGGACTATGCATGATCAAGGAAATCTCTCCCTATAGAAACATGCCGTTTCTGTCACTTCACTTTCCTAATTCGTTATTTGTGAATCATGCTATGAATATGACATATTTTAATGCATTTAAAGAACATAAATCATTTTCTATATAAACATAAGACCTGGGAATCATGAACATAATTTTAGAACAACTTAAGCAAAAGTAAATAATTTTGCTCCCCTTAGGCCGAAAGCTCTCCTTCCCAGCCTTAGTTTATTTTTCAGTCTTTTATTATTTTTGATGTGTAGTTCAATGATCTACTTTGATCCTATGTTTTACTTATGAGTGAAATGATTCATTGTAGTCCCATAACTATAATGAATCAAGTAAGTAATCCAAAAGACTAAGGAAATGATTTGACTACCCTACTCATGAGTTATTCTTTTCATTCTTGTAAATTGGCATGAAGTCTTTATAAGCCAATATTTATTGGCTATGCCCATTCTTTGATTAATTGCATAATATATAGATGTTGGGGCGTATATTCAGATTCTAATATTGGCATAAACCAATAACCGTTAAAACTTCATTCTTATCAAACAGTGATGATTTGACATTCTCATGCTTTGCTTACTTAGTTCACTTTGAACTTACATTTCTTCTTCTTTGAAATCCAGTGTCTTCCCCCACATAGAAATGAGGTGGTTCACCGGCTAAAGTGAAACTGAATACTTTCTTGAGCATTTAACTGACATAGATCATGTGAGCTAACATGAAATCCAGTGTCTTCCCCACACCATAAAGATGTGGTTCACCGGCTAAAGTGAAACTGAATACTTTCTTGAGCATTTAACCGACATAGATCATGTGAGCTAACATGAACTCCAGTGTCTTCCCACACCGAAAAGAGGTGGTTCACCGGCCAAAGTGAAACCGAATACTGCCTATCTTTCTTAGGTGGAATCCACTAGCTATTTCCTATTCTACAAACATAGTTCAAAGACTAGGAGACTTGGGAGACCCTGATCCACCTTGGTGGTGGTCTCATCTCATGAGGGTTACATGTGCTGGCACAAGCTCATTTCTAGTCTATCGGTTCTTAGCTTACATTTAATGTACTTTACAACTTTTAGAGTTGACTCAAACATTATGGAAGCTTGCTTCTATATGAGGTATACTTAGCTCAATGGATGACTTGTCATCCCTTTCTTTACTTGATGAATTGTGAACTTAAATCTTACATTATCATCATGGTGTCAGTGAGACTTGTCTCACGGTTTCTAGAACGCTCTTATGTGAGTATCTTTGACGTTATCATGTAAGTGGAAGTGAGACTTGTCTCACTTCCTTTAATACCCTGTATTAGGTCAATTTCATAACCTATAAGCTTTTAGTTATTTCATTACTCACCTTATCTTGTTGAACGTTAATTAAAAGTCTTGTACCATTCTTTATGAAAGTTATAAGGACTGATTGAATGTGCTATTATGTTCCCAATGTTCATTTAGATAGGGTATGTTGGGACTTGTCCCAATCGTTGGCATACCCTTGGTTATGAATTCATTGAGTTACATCTTGTCAAGTTAACTTATCAAACATGTATTTGCCCTTACAAGAAACATCATAATTTACATTGGCCATATAAGATTTGTATGATTTAGTATTGGCCAATTCTAATAATATTTTTGATATAGTATTATTAGCCAATTTATTGACATAAATTAAACTATGATATTATCACTAGCCAAGTCAATTAACTTCATGTATATACTTTAGTAATCTCATCATGTTAAGAAAGCCAACTTTTAACCTTTGATTAGCCTTTAACAACAATTCCATCTTCTCGAACACAATTAGGCATTACAACATTTATTATCTCATATAATAATACCCTAATAATACGAATATAACATATAGGTCTCATTCGACATTATAAATCACAGAAATATACACCTAATGATCAGTTAGCACCACATACCAACAACATGCTCGAGATTTGCATTATACATACTACTAGAATTGGAATAGGGAGAACTAGGGAGATTAACATTCGACATTTTCATTGGGAACAACCCTTGTTTCGGTTTTCTTGAAGTCCATACAATTGAAAAGCCTCCTGGGGAAAGGAATCCAAGAGATAAAACCCATACCTTACATTAGAATTGAATCTACGGAGATCACCCTGTTTTTTGCATGAAAATCTTGAAGAATTGCCTTCAAATCACCTAAGGTTTTTCTTACATTTACTTATTGTTTTTCAGTCGTACGTTTTCTAATGGTTAAACATGAGTCTAAGTCTTAGGAAATGAATATTGACTAATTCAACTTAGGCTGAATAACTTAATTAAATAAATCAATTAGTTACCAAAACGCCCCTACTAAATTGACTAAAAATAGGAGAGCATTTGACTTAGCCAAAATCTGAAAATTTGCTAAGGGTATCGGTTTGACCATTTAAATTAATTAATTAAGTTGCTAATTTAATTAATTAAGTGACGTAGGGTAATTAATAAAGTACCCCTAAGTCACTAGTACCATAACTAACCCCTTTGGACCATCCTAGGTTAAATACTAGGATGTTTCTTTAGTTAGCTACTCGGCTAGTGTCACCCGGTTAGGTCTTAGGTTTTCGGGCACACTAGTTAGTTCATTTTAGTTATTCCTAGGTTCTTTATCTAGTTAGATCCTAGGACTGGTTAGGAAGCTTGGCCCCACGTTGCTTAACCCGACGCGATCCTGCCCCCTAACCGCCCTAACCGATTCGGTTGGGCTTGTCGCTTGGTCCCTTGGCCGGTAGCACATGTGCTTGCACATGTGTTGCCATGCACTTTCCTAACCATGCACTCTGTAGTTGCACTTGGAAAGTTCACTTCTTGTTGTCCCAAGGATCCTCACTATGTCCTTGGGTACTGATCATTTTAAATGATCATGTGTTATGGTACCCATGCTTGACACTTGGATACCTCGTACCTAATGTGTGTAAGAGATGAAATAAAAAATTTAGCTTAGGTTCTTCATTGCAGGTAAAATTCCTAAACAAACTTGGATTGCAGCATTTGAACATCAAAGTGTATTTTAAGTTACTTGTTAATACATAGAAATTGGCTAACACCCTTAAGCGAATATTCTCTAACATGCCCAATATTAGTCAATATTGGGCGTTGGGATGCCTATGTACCCCAATACATATTCTTAAAGCCTAATAGACTCTTAACTAGACAAGTACATTTTCATGAATGTTACATTATCCCCCCCCCCCTTAGGAACATTCGTCCCCTAATGACACTACACATCATTTTGAATCAAAGAGGGTATTTTCGAAAAACACATCAACATAATAGAAACTTTACTCTTTGTGAATATCTGATTCACAACTTACTCTGGATGATGCACATCCCTCAAAGCTTATCTGAAGCTTCATATCTGAGATTGAGGAACTTCCTTCTCAATCTCACTTTAACTCAATGCACATCACAACTCATGCGACACAAAAATCATGTCAAAGCTATACAAAAACAGCAACATGAATGAAAGCATGAACTCATATTAACTCATATAGTGCAAGTACAACACACACAGTCATGGACTTAAAACACCAAAACCGACTAATGCACTAAAATTTAGAGTTTCCCAAACAAAATCAGACTTAGGAAGAGTATATCTAACCTCAAGAACTGAACAAGTGAGGGTAACGGGATCTCATGTCGGCCTCGGCCTACCATGTTGCTCCCTCAACAAGGTGGTTCCTCCATAACACCTTTATGGTGGCAACCTCCTTGTTCCTCAGCCGCTTCACTTGGCGATCTAAAATTTCAACTGGAACCTCTTTATAAGAAAGATTCTCATCGACTCCTAACCTCTCAACATGTAGGATGGATGCTGGAGCACCTAGAAACTTTTTTAATCATCGAAACATGAAACACTGGATGAATAGAAGCCAAGTCATTCGGTAACTTCAGTTCATAGGCAACATTCCCTACTCGCTGTAAGACCTCATAAGGACCTATATACCTCGGACCCAACTTCCCTTTCTTACCAAACCTCATCACCCCCTTTCATGGGTGATATTTTTAGGTAGACTTGATCACCTACTTCGAATTCAAGAGCCCTCTTCCTGTTATCAGCATAGGATTTTTGACGACTCTAAGTAGTAGCCAATCTATCCCTAATCTTTCTCACATTTTCCATAGCCTCATGTATGATCTCAGGGCCAAGGATGGAAGACTCTCCTACCTCAAACCACCCAACTAGGGATCTACATCTTCTACCATAGAGTGCTTCAAAAGGTGACATCCCAATTCTGGAATAGTTGCTATTATTATAAGAAAACTCAATCAGTGGCAATTTGATCATCCCAAATCCCCTTGAAGTCAATAACACATGCTCTCAGCATGTCTTCAAGGGTCTGAATGGTACGCTCTGCTTGTCCATCCGTCTAAGGATGAAAAGCAGTACTGAGCTTCACCTGTGTACCCAAGATCTTTTGGAAAGATCTCCAAAAGTGAGAAGTGGACTGGGCTCCCCTATCCGCAATGATAGATAAAGGTATCCCATGCCACCTCACTATCTCATCAATATACAACTTGGCTTAATCTTCGGCCCTATAAGTATACTTCACAGGAATGAAGTGAGCAGACTTAGTCATCATGTCAACAATGACCCAAATTGAATCATGCAGTTTCCTTGTCCTGGGCAGACTAACCACAAAGTCCATATTAATAGCCTCCCACTTCCATGTTGGGATCCCAATCGACTGGGTAAGACCTCCAGGCTTATGGTGTTCGGCCTTAACCTATTGGCAGTTGGGGCACTCCTGCACAAACATAGAAATATCTCTCTTCATACCTTCCCACCAATAGATCTACTTGAGATCATGATACATCTTTGTGGAACCTTGATGAATGGAATACTTGGAGCCATGAGCCTCTGCAATAATATTAGGTCTCATATTATCAATATTGGGTACACATAATCTGCCCTGGTACCTAAGCACACCATCCCCCTAGGAAGAATAATTCATTCAGCTTACTAAACACTGAGTCTTTCAACTCCATGAGTAATGGGTCGAGATGTTGCTTATCTTTATCATCTACAACAAATGAGGATTCAAAACTAGACTGAACTGAAACACCCCCATTTGGTGTATCTACCAGTCATACACCTAACCTAGCCACTTGTTGTACCTCTTTAACCAGCTTCTTCTTCTCATTATCAATATAAGACACACTGCCCATGCTCAATCGACTCAAAGCATCGGCCACTACATTTGCCTTACCTGGGTGATAGTGGACACTCATGTATAATCGTTGAGCAGTTATACCTATCTTCTCTGACGAACATTCAATTCTCTGTGTGTAAAAACATACTGAAGACTTTTATGGTCAGTAAATACATCAACATGTACACCATATAAGTAATGTCTCCAAGGTTTTAACGTGAATACCACAACAACTAAGTCAAGATCATGGGTATGGTAATTCTTCTCGTGGATTTTAAACTGTCTTAATGCATATGCAATCACCTTGCCATCCTGCATAAGAACACATCCCAAACCTACTCGGAAAGCATCACATTACACCACATACCCTTCATCAGTCCTCGGCAACGTGAGAACTGGGGCTGAAGTTAGTCGGTCTTTGAGCTCTTGGAATCTCTTTTCAAAATTTTCAGACCACTCAAACTTCGCCTTCTCCTTTGTTAAAGCTGTCAATAGAGCAGTAATTGCGGAAAAGCCCTCAACAAACCTGCGATAGTAATTAGCCAAACCCAAGAAACTCCGAATATCGGTAGGAGTGAGGGGTCTCGGCCAATTCTTTACTGACTCAATCTTTTTCAGATCAACCTCTACACCCTGGTCGGACACAACATGACCAAGGAAGGTCACTGATCTCAGCCAAAACTCACATTTGGTAAATTTTGCATACAGCTGATGTTCCCTGAGTACATGTAATTTCATTCTCAAATATTGTTCATGTTCTTCTGGTCTGAGAGTATATGAGGATGTCATCTAATAATATTATGACAAAAGAATCAAGGTATTCACGGAAGACCCTATTCATAAGGTCCATAAAAACGGCTGGTGCGTTAGTGAGACCAAATGACATGACAAGAAACTCATAATGATCATACCTAGTACGGAAGGGAGTTTTAGGAATGTCCTCTTGTCTCACTCTAAGCTGGTGATACCCTGACCGAATATCTATTTTAGGAAAGAAACTTGAACCTTGGAGCTGATCAAATAGATCATCAATTCTGGGAAGAGGCTATTTGTTCTTTATAGTGACTTTGTTGAGTTGCCGATAATCGATACACATTCTAAGGGTTCAATCCTTTTCCTTAATGAACAACACTAGAGCTCCCCATGGGGATATGCTCGGCTGGATGAAACCCTTATTGAGTAGATCTTTTAAGTGCAACTTGAACTCTTTGAGTTCCGCTGGAGCCATTCTATAGGGAGGAACGTAAATTGGTTTGGTGTTGGGATCTAAGTCAACACCAAAGTCAATTTCGCGTTCAGGAGGGATTCCTGGTAAATCCTCCGGAAAAACATCTTGAAACTTATTCACTATGGACACAGAGTCTATGGAAGGAACTTCATGTTCTAAGTCATTGACTCTGACTAAGTGGCATAAATACCCCTTAGATAACATCTTATTGGCTTTAAGATGGGAAACTATTTGGCCTGTTGGATTTGAACTACGCCTTTCCCATTCCAGCTCTAACTCATTAGGAAACTGAAACCTTACTACCCTGTTTTGACAGTCTATGGTAGCATAGCATTTATGGAGTCAATCCATACCCAAAATTATATCAAAGTCAAGCATGGTTAATTCTATTAGGTCAGCATAGGTAACTCTATCAAGAACAGTTATTGGGCAATATCTATATACTCTTTCAGCCCTAATGATGTCTTCTATGGGAGCACTAACTAGAAAAGGCTCATGCAAGATCTCATAAAGCAAGTCAAATTTACTAGCTACTAAAGGAGTAACAAAA
The DNA here is from genome assembly GCA_022817965.1 of Solanum lycopersicoides. NCBI lineage: Eukaryota > Viridiplantae > Streptophyta > Magnoliopsida > Solanales > Solanaceae > Solanum > Solanum lycopersicoides. The sequence goes on from JAJJBR010000962.1 coordinate 88,977, forward strand.
GACAAAGTGGATCCTGGATCTAACAATGCATACACAGGAAAAGAAAAGACACGCAAGTTACCAGTGACCACATCAGCTACTTCTCCTGCTCCTCTCTTCCTTTCAAATCATAGAACCTATTTCTCATGGGAGGCTCGGCTGCAGCAGTAGGATTAGGTCGAGGCTGAGTATCTGGTTTTGCCTTATTCTTCACATGTGGGCAGTCCCTAAGAATATGCCACTCTTGCCGCATCCATAGCAGGCATTAGAACCTACCATGCACTCACCTCCATGCAAACGGTCACACTTACCACACGTCATTCTGTCACGCTGGGCATTTCTATCATTACCCTTCTTGCGAAGACCAGATCTTGAGTGTGGTGCCTTGGACAACTCAGCCATCCTAATTCTTGTGTTCATTTTTTACACGCACACACAAGAAGGAAGTTAGATGCTATAATGACACAAAATGTCAAAGCTCTAACAACACGATAAAGAGTAGAAGAAGGGAAGATTCTAAAAATCACTAAGTCTCTAAGTCATGATTGTGGTGCACTTCACAACCATAAGATAGAAACTATGCAACGTGGTTGTTTTAAGCCTTAGTTTCTAGGTAATTCAACCTCATGATCTCATACCAAGTTTGTCCCACCCGAATCCTAGATCCCAGATGAGACCAGCGTCGTTAACCTCTAAGAGGTCGCAGACAAGTCTCTTCTTAGGTTTCATCACAATCATACACTTAAATTTAGCGGAAAATTTAAATCTTTTTAATACTTAATGAAGTGTACTTAGACTTCATATAATTTCTGCATAAGAGTGATATACTAATAGCTCAAAGTAAACAACCATCTACCAATAGATTAAACAATTGAAATAAAGAATCATAATATTAGTAATAGTTTGCCAAATCGGCCTTAATACAAACGCTTGAACAAATGATTGAAATGAAACGCTAGGGATAACATCCACTAGCTATGTCTAATTTACTAAAGCTAGAAGTAAAGCGTAGGCATCTTCGAACTCAAGAGGACCTACCAAAGTCTGGAGGTGCTAGTCCAAACAGCTTCAACGATTCTTCAATCTTCTCAAGGACCTACACCTATAAAATAGTAATAGTATATGGGTTATTACACACTTGTAAAAAGTATGGGTGTATTCACATAAACACATAAGTACTATACATGATCAAGGAAAGCTCTCCCTATAGCAACATGTCGTTTCTGGAAAGTGAAGTCACTTCACTTTCCTAATTCGTTATGTGTGAATCAAGCAAAAGTTAATAATTTTGCTCCCCTTAGGCCAAGAGCTCTCTTTCGCAGCCTTAGTTTATTTTTCAGTCTTTTCTTCTTTTTGTTGTGTAGTTTAATGATCTACTTTGATCCTATATTTTACTTACTAGTTCAATGATTCATTGTAGTACCATACCTACAATGAATCAAGTAAGTAATCCAAAAGACTAAGGAAATGAGTTGGCTACCCTACTCATGAGTTATTCTTTTCATTCTTGTTAAATTGGGCATGAAGTCTTAATAAGCCAAACTTTATTGGCTATCCCATTCTTTGATTATTTGCATAATATATAGATGTTGGGGCATATATTCATATTCCAATATTGGCATAAACCAATAACTGTTAAAACTTCATTCTCATCAAACACTGATGATTTGACATTCTCATGCTTTGCTTACTTAGTTCACTTTGAACTTACATTTCTTCTTCTTTGATTTGTTGTTCACTTTGAACATGTTACTTTCTTTCTTTGTTACTTTCTTAAAGAAATCTTTAGCATTTAACAGACATAGATCATGTGAGATAACATTAAATCCAGTGTCTTCCCCACATCGAAAAGAGGTGGTTCACCGGCTAAAGTGAAACTGAATACTCTCTTGAGCATTTAACCGACATAGATCATGTGTGCTAACATTAAATCCAGTGTCTTCCCCACACCGAAAAGAGGTGGTTCACAAGCTAAAGTGAAACTGAATACTTTCTTGAGCATTTAACCGAGATAGATCAGGTGAGCTAACATGAAATCAAGTGTCTTCCCCACATCGAAAAGAGGTGGTTCTCCAGCCAAAGTGAAACCGAATATTGCCTATCTTTCTTAGGTGGAATACACTAGCTAGTTCCTATGTTGGCAACATAGTTCAAAAACTAGGAGACTTGGGAGACCCTGATCCACCTTGGTGGTGATCTCATCTCATGAGGCCTACATGTGTTGGCACAAGCTCATTACTAGTCTATCGGTGGTTAACTCAGATTTATTATACTATACAACTTTTTAAGTTGACTCAAACATTATAGAAGCTTTCTTCTAGTATGAGGTATACTTATCTCAATGTATGACTTGTCATCCCTTTCTTTACTTGATGAATTGTGAACTTAAATCTTACATTATCATCATGGTGTGAGTGAGACTTGTCTCACGGTTTCTAGAACCCTCTTATGTGAGTATCCTTGACGTAATCGTGTAAGTGGAAGTGAGACTTGTCTCACTTCCTTTAACACCCTGTATTAGGTCAATTTCACAACCCATAAGCTTTTAGTTATTTCATTACTCACCTTATCTTGTTTAACGTTAATTAAAAGTCTTGTACCATTATTTATGAAAGTTATAAGGACTGATTGAACGTGCTATTATGTTCACAATGTTCATTTAGATAGGGCATGTTGGAACTTGTCCCAATCGTTGGCATACCCTTGTTTATGAATTCATTGAGTTACGTCTTGTAAAGTTAACTTATCAAACATGTATTTGCCCTTACAAGAAACATCATAATTTACATTGGCCATATAAGATTTGTATGATTTAGTATTGGCCAATTCTAATAATATTTTGGATATAGTATTGCTAGCCAATTTATTGTCATAAATCAAACTTTGATATTATCACTAGCCAAGTCTATTAACTTCATGTATATACTATAGTAATCTCATCATATTAAGCGAGCCAACTTTTAACCTTTGATTAGCCTTTAACAACAATTCCATCTTCTCGAACACAATTAGACATTACAACATTTATTATCTCATATAAATAATACCCTAATCATACGAATCTAACATATAGGTCTCATTCGAAATTATAAATCACATAAATCTACACATAATGATCAGTTAGCACCACATACCAACAACATGCTCGAGATTTGCATTATACATACTACTAGAATTGGAAATAGGGAGAACTAGGGAGATTAACATTCGACAATTTCATTGGGAACAACCCTTGTTTTGGTTTTCTTGAAGTCAATACGATTGAAAAGCCTCCTGGGGAAAGGAATCCAAGATATAAAACCCATACCTTACATTAGAATTGAATCTACGGAGATCACCCTGATCTTTGCACAAAAATCTTGAAGAATTGCCTTGAAATCACCTAAGGTTTTTCTTACGTTTGCTTATTGTTTTTCAGTCGCAGGTTTTCTAATGGTTAAACATGAGTCTAAGTCTTAGGAAATGAATATTCATTAATTCAACTTAGGCTAAATAACATAATTAAATAAATCAATTAGTTAATTACCAAAACTTCCCAACTAAATTGACTAGAAATAAGACATCATTTGACTTGGCCAAAATCTGAAAATGTGCTAAGGGACTTTGTTTGACAATTTAAATTAATTAATTAAGTTGCTAATTTAATCAATTAAGTGACTTAGGGTAATTAATAAAGTACCCCTAAGTCACTAGGACCATAACTAACCCCTTTTGACCATCCTAGGTTAGGTACTAGGATATTTCTTTAGTTAGCTACTCGGCTAGTGTAACCCGGTTAGGTCTTAGGTTTTCGGGCACACTAGTTAGTTCATTTTACTTAGTCCTAGGTTAGTTATCTAGTTAGGTCAGTTAGTTAGAGCCTAGGATTGGTTAGGAAGTTTGGCCCCACGTGGCTTGACCCGACGCGCCCCTGCCCCTAACCGCCCTAACCAAATAGGTTGGGCTTGTCGCTTGGTCCCTTGGCCGGTAGCACATGTGCTTGCACATGTGTTGACATGCACTTTCCTAACCGTGCACTCTGTAGTTGCACTTGGAAAGTTCACTTCTTGCTGTCCCAAGGATCCTCACTATGTCCTTGGGTATTGCTTAATCTACATGATCATTTTAAATCATCATGTGCTATGGTACCTAGGCTTGACACTTGGATGCCTCGTATCTTATGTGTGTAAGAGATGAAATTAAAAATTTAGCTTAGGGTCTTCATTGCAGTTATAATTCCTAAACAAGCTTGGATTGGAGCATTTGAACATCAAAGTGTATTTTAAGTTACTTGTTAATACATAGAAATTGGCTAACACCCTTAAGCCAATATTCTCTAACATGCCCAATATTACTCAATATTGGGCATTGGGATGCCTATGTACCCCAATACATATTCTTAAAACTTAATAGACTCTTCACTAGACAAGTACATTTCCTAGAATGTTATAGACAAGCCCTAGGCATTCGTCATAACATGTCATCAGTTAATTTGTGGAAAAAATAAATTTTTTTAATGCTATGTGAAGTATACTTAGACTTCATACATACCAATCATGAAAACAAACGTAATGATATTATAAAAGTTGTCTAATATAAAAACCATCTAAAGAGTACGAATCTGGATTTACCCAATAAATAGTTAATATGCCATATAGGTCATAATACAAAAGAATCCAGAGAACATAAATGGATATACGAGTATTCTTAAAATCTACTAAAGTTTTCGTAAGCTAGAATAATGAAAATATAGCATCCCCGAACATGAGGACCTACCAACACTTGGAGAAAGAGTTCCAAGTTTCCTTAATCGACCTTCTTATTCTTCAATGTTCGGACGCTACATTTGTAGTAATATAAATTAATGGGGTTAGTACGCCACATGTACTAAGTATGGTTATATGCACATAACATTTAAGGACATGCATGAAAAAGGATCATTTATCATTTATTTGGAAAGCTGCTAAGTCATACGAATTTCTTTAATGCACATACCATACAACATTTACAAGTTAAGGATTCCATCAACATAAAGCATGATAATAAATCAAGACATATTATCATAGAGTCATGTTAACAATTAATATTCAAAAGATCATATCCACATAACATACAAAACACTTACCAATGATCCCAGCCCCAACCTATGAGTGCATTGGTCATGAGAAGCCCCATAACCCCACACAACCAAGTAGATAAGATAGGAGACCATAAGTAAAGCTTTGCTTCATATAACTTGTAACATAAGTAGTCATCACCTCATAGAGAAATATAGACCAATAACATGTTCATCAACATAACTAACTTCATATAAGAGTAACAACATGTATCATAAGCATCATACCTTTCATGTTAACATATTACATAAGAACAATCTCTTAGGATTCCCCTTAGAATAAACTTGTGCAATGTCTAGGTAGAGTCCCATAACCCTACCTATACTAAATGAACTTCTTAAGTTACCCTAATCAACATTCATATTTACTTGTCTTTCATTTTACATGAGAGAACATTCTCCGTAACCAACATAGACCATGTGAGCTAAACATGGAATCTGGGGACATAAAACCCCACACCGGAATAAGGTGGTCTACCGGCCAAAGTAGAACCTAACATGACATAGCTTTCTTGGTTGATTCACTAGATAGTATCCTATGGTGGAAACATAGTTCAAGAACTAGGAGATGTATTAAAGACCCATAGTTCCACATTACATGGAATCCTCAATCTCATCAGAGTCATTACGAACCTACCTTCCAACTAGGGAAGGGACACCTCTCATATCTAGTTCATTGTTGCTTAGCTTGAGTCCCTTTCTTCAATAACCATTAATTTGTATTTTATCATAATTCCTATCATAAGTCATAGGATATTAACTACTTGTATAACCATGATCATGATCTCTTTAGGTTTAGATGAGAATTTTCTTTCATCACACCCCTTCATTTGTGAGATTAACATATCATAATCATCTTGTGTAAAGCATACAAGAGAATATCATTAACTTGAATTATCGTATTCTTATCATGATCTCATAAATTAACATATTCATAGACCAACATATATGTATAGCATCATCACACATACTTCATTAGCATTGTAACATCATTTAAAGGCTAACATAAACATCATAGAGTAATCACGACTTTAGAAGACTTACCTCTTGCTTCCACGTACCTTATTCAAGAAAATACATTCCACTTACAACAACATAGTGAAATACTCAATAGGATAATAAATACCAGCTCTTCAAGTCATATAAAAGATCAATTTCTAATGTAGGATAAGGAAAGGGTCATTAAAGTGTTCATTCAAGTCCTAGTTGAAATCCAAATGTCTACATGTTTCACACAAAAATCTAACATTTAAAATCCAAACATTTGGCAATATATACTTAATCAACCATAGAAAACCATTATTTTTCATCGATATTCATAAATCTAGAGTTAGGAAGAAAACCTGTTTTGTAGAGTGAAAGCACTAGAAGTTTGAAATCGTGAAAACCGTCTTTGAAAGGACCTCTTGGGAAAAGGAATCCCAAGAGTTAAACACCCATACCTTATTGATGAATATTCCACGAATTATGGAAGAAAATTTCGAAGTCTCCGTCTTCTTCCTTAAGATCTTCTTGTTCTTCAATGACATTTGGAAAATAGAGCGTTCTTGAGAGAGATGAGAGAAAATTAGTTTGATTTGATTTGGAGCGTGTAAAAGAGGTCTAAAACTAACCTATAATCCATATATAGTCGTCCTACAAAATACCCAAAAGACCCTTCACTTAATGGGTGTTTTTATGAAGTTAAATTACCAAAAATACGACATAAACGAATCTGGGAAGTGGCTGCGCGTCGCGGGGCTAATTCCAATTATTTTTTTGAATTGTTTGGTCGAGGAAGTCATCCTTGTGTCAGAATCGCGTCGCGAGGATGCCTCCCAACCCTGAGGCAGTGATCATTGTGTGGGATGTGCGTCGCGCAGTAGTCCCCCAAAACCTCCCTGCTCGGAAGCTGCTAGGCAGCCTGCTCCCCGATGTTTGGGTCCTCATGAAGGACCCTTCGGTTGGTCCTTGTAAAGTCGTTACCGTACGATTGGACCCTTTGTATTACATACTACCCATCCAAAGTGTTTTTACACATTTTGGACTTCATTTGACACTTTGAAACCTTTACCAAACATAGGGATGTCAACTAGTTCAAATTAGCTAGTTTATGGACATCAAGGTCTTTCTTTGTCATTTTGGTTGTAACCTTTTCTAAATGAAATTATTACATAAATATAGGTCTGGAAACATTATTTTGAACATTATTTAATAGATTAAGCTCTAGTCTAAATCATGGCATTTCCGGAGTGTTACACTGTATGTGGGCGAGGAGCCTGAGATGGCTCGTTGATAGTTATCCCCCTATATCTTTTCAATGGAGGATCGGAAGGAGATGAGTCTCTTTTTGGACTCTATATCAGAAGTCACAATCTATTTACCCTTAGTCTTATCAATATGCTCTAGAACACAATTATAGAAACATAGATTTTGTGAAGGTTAGTTAAAATCAAAACCTAAGAGAGAATATAGATGAAGAATGTTATGATGCTTCCCTACTGCAAAGGTTTTGTGACTAACATGTTAGGCAAGGGCAGGTGAGCTCGTTGAAATGGACAATATACAATTTCTAAGAACTCAGGCACATTGGGCATTGTTAAATCCAACTCATCAATTTGCTAAGTTGGTTTTTGCGGGATAAGACAAGTCGCGGAAAGTGACAACGCAAAATTAAAAAGAACATTTATTAAGGGTAATGTCTAGTCCCACTTGGTGATAGACCGAGTAAGTTTCACCATATTAAAATAAATTAACTAAATGCAATAGTAACACCATCACATATTCAAGTAAGAAAGGTGATCTAGATATTATTCACCAATTCACCTAACTGCCTTGGAGAGCTAAGAAAAGTTGGGTGAACAAGTAGTGTTCAGCCCAGTGCCTATTTTTATGACATAAGTCATAGTACACTATAATACCAGTTCTCCATTAACTTTACAATCTACCTATATGCTTTTCCTACCCATGGAAATTCAAATTTCCCCCAAATAACACAAGTTATAACGCTATTGGCTATTTTACCTTAAGAAAGTTCTCACACCTTGAAAAAGCATAGAAATGAAATAGAAAGAACTATAACTTCACATGAGTTTTATGAGTTCATAACTTGTTAAAATAATGATAAATAAATCTTAATAGTTGGTTTGATGATGTAACACTTCGAAAGTCCATGACATAATCTAGAGCCTCACATGAAGAACTAAGACATAAAACAATGTTTATAGGCCTACAATAATGTATTTAAACTAATTAGGAAGTGTTAGAGTCAAAGCGTTAAGAAACGAACATAATGTCCGGTGAGTTGTGAAATGTGCACTAGTTTGCCTTGGCATGTGTCAATGGATTTTAGGAATCGAAATTTAATGAAAATTGGTAAAAAGGTGTTAAGTATATATAAGAGGCTGTTTAGGGTATAAACATTTGGGTATGACTCCCCAAGTATCACCATAAGGGTCCTTGGAGAGGACTCTACAGTTGGACTCAAAAGCTGTCATTTGAAAATAGAAAATTGACGGACCAAGCGATGAGCCGTCGATGAGTCAATGGCCTGTCAATGGAGTCATAGGTCCAGCCTTAGACAAAATAAAAAATGGTCCTAAAACCCAAGTCTTTATCCCCAATTATGACTTTCCAGCACTGGCCGTCGATGGGACTACATGGCATAGGTCGAGGAGTCGTTGTTTGTGTCTGTTTTTACTGTTAAGTAGTTTATTTAGGGACTTAATTAGTTAGTTTTTTAGTAAATTAATTAAGGGTTAACGGGTGTCTAAATAAGTTAGTTAAGGGAATATGTAATACCTAAACCTAATTAACCTAACCCAACACCCCTTATTTCCCAAACTCAAATCTCTCCAACTTCTCTCTACTCTCTCTCTCTATTCCCAAAAAACTCGATTGACGACCAAGTTTTAAGGTCACTAGGGCTCAAAGATTTCAAATTTATCTCCGTCAATCTTCAAGGATTGTTAATTTATGGAAGCTCTTCACTCTTGGGATCTTTTTCCCCAAGAGGCTTCTTTAAATTGATTTCAAAAGATGTCAAAAATATGGGTTTCTTTCCAATTTTGTGATTTGTATTTCAATTGGATTTAATGTTGATTTCCTTTGATGATGAATAATATATTATGATTGTTTATGTGTCACTCATTGTAGTTCTTAGTCTTTGACCTAATTCTATGCTATAATTCATGAATTGAATCCCTTACCATAACCCTAGTTATGAATTGGAATTGTAGTTGATTAGGGTTGTTAGAATTGATCATGTTATTGTTAAATTAACTATATTATGATGATGATGAGTGGGATTATTGGATAATTGGGATTAATTGAGGGTGTGACTCTTGATGAAGGCCATGGAGGCTATTGGTAAGATTGTGTTCGTGAAAACAGTACATCAATAATGATGGATTATATTTGGTGATGACGTTGTGAAATTGAAGTATTACATGATATTAGATTTAGGAACATATGATGTGATGAATATGATGGCATGATATTATTATATTGAATCTGACATCATGGTAAGGTTGTGAGGGTGAAAGGTTGAACATGATCCTTTTGTATGCCTTATGTGATAATGACTATGATATGTGATCTCACTAATGATGGTTGGTGATTAAAGGAAGTTCTAATCTTATTACTAATGAACTAAATTACATTCTATATAAGGGGTTAGTGTCCTATGACCTATGCTAAGCAATGATTATTAAAGAATGACTTAATGACATTTCAAAAACGCATGTCTTCTAGTTCTTGAACTATGTTGCCCCCCGTAGGAATACTAGCTAGTGGATCCACCTAGAATGCTATCTTCATGTTTTGGTCCTACCTCTGCAAGTAGACAACCTTTTTTCGGTGTAGGGTTTCATGACACCGGATTCCATGCACACCTCACATGGTTTATTTTCGGTTAAGGCTATTGTTCTCGAAAGTAAATTGAAAGTAATAAAGTGAAATCTAACTAGGGTGACTTAAGGGGTTCTTCTTAGTGTAGGTAGGGGTATTGTCACGACCCTCAAGCACCCCCTAGAAGATAGGGAGAACCCTAGAATCATGGCAAGGCGTACTTGACCCTTTGGGGTCTCATACAAGCCCTTTAACTATCGTTCATTACATAAGACATGAAAAGTAGTGCAGAATTAAAAACTTTTCTCGAATAATTCTATAATGAAAGTCTTTTATAAATACTTAGAGGATCTCATCGTCACAAGCAAACTTAAAGACACGACATAATATTGTAGGGACACGGCCCTTTACATTGAAAGAAAATACATAATAAGTCTTAATAATGAAACAAGGAAACATAGACAATGTCCTCGAATATATGAGTACATACCAAATCTAGAGAGAGTAAATTTCCCAAGCATCACCTTCAAACCTTCAAAAGCTTCCAACCTATACTTATAGAGTATAGAAAAGTATGGGGTTAGTACAAGACAATGTACTGAGTATGGCATATGCAAAATAATGTAAAAAGGGACATTTTAGTAAAATAAACTTTCATTCCAAATAATTATAATATTCATGAATTTAGAAGCAAACAACATAAGAGACATCATCTTACACTTAGTTAAGGATTTCCATAATTTTAAACCAAAGGAAGCAATTTACAGTAAAGTACCCAAATTTACAGTGAACTATGTAAAACATTACAGTAAACTAAAAGACTCCAAAAATAGTGAACTTCCAAGGTATTGCCAATGAGGAAATGAACTCATTTCCGTAGGAGATTCCTAACCGAGGTTATCCTTAGGCTCTTACAAGGTATAACATGAAGGAAACTTCTAAACACCTCCTTCAATACACACCAAGGAGATTCTTAAGACTATCCACCATGAGCTTACTCCCCTCGGGAGAACAAGTCACCACTCAATCACTAGATATTGGAAGAACACCCAACAAAACACCAAAGACATCCCTTTCGGAATGCCTACTTAGTGCAATGAGTATATGGCGTCCCATACCACCACCTACCCTAAGTAGTACACTCTTTTAGAAGGTTTGGCACCAAGTCTTCCGTTTTGGAAGGTCCTACTTAGTGCATTGGATAGATAACGTCCCATACCACCACCTACCCTAAGTAGCACGTTCTTTTAGAAGACTTAGTTCATTCAATTCACATAAGACTCACCAAGACTCCCCTTTCGTAATGACTACCTAGTGCAATGGATAAATAACGTCCCATTCCACTACCTACCCTAAGTAGCACATTCTTTTAGAAGACTTAGTACATTTATTTATTTTGTGGGGGTTAGCTTAACCGACATAGACCATGAGAGATAGACATGGAATCCCGATATTAACCCCTATCGGATGAGGGATCCTTTCTTGCCTAGAGTAAGGTTATACTTTTTAGCTTTTACATGGCTTTCCCAATAGCTACACCTATGCGGGCACATAGTTAAGGGATAAGGATATTGCTACTAAGTAACTCATTCTCTACTTATGAGGAGTAGTCATCTCAAGAGGTACATTGTAATACAACATCTCAACTCACGTAGTGTAACCACCCATTCTTCATATCCTCACGGTGCTAGGCATAACTCCCCACGGATTCTCAACATTACAAACTATAGGTTAAGGATAACTAGTGAACACCACGTCTCTACTCACGAAGGGCATTTATCCTCCGACCTATCTTGCAAAGCTCATAGGATGTAGTGGGGTTGATACTAAACACTTAATCTTAACTCACGAAGAGTGTTCACCCCAAAATTCCCCTTTTTACTTAACTTAGCTTCCTTCATACATTCAAGTGTGAGTGTGTGTGTGAACATGTGAACACACCTTGGGCATAAGCAATATTTCATTTACTTTAAGTTCTACACATGATTTAGACCCTCATTCCTCACATCACACACTTCGCACACTTCGCACACTTCACATAATCATATTCTTCATTTAGTCATAATCTAAGCCAAACAATGAAATTCAACCTTCACAAACACAATACAAGAATCATCTTCAATATCATTTCATTTCACATATTAGTCCTTCAAAGCCACACTCACAAGACATAGTAATCATAACAATATTGATCAAGTAAACACCGCCACCAAGAAGGTGGACCATACCACTCAAGATCATTTCATAATTAAAGCTTAAAAAACATGATCAACTTACCCTTTAATCCAAGCTTCAATCACCTATATCATTTTATTAAATAATTCATCATAAATTAGCCCTTACGGCAGTATCCAAACAACAAATCAAAATAAGAAAACAAAAGTTCAAAGATTACAAAACTAAGCTCATTTAACCCATTTCTTAAGCCAACAATTTATGAAAAGCTTTAACATGATTTCATTGGGGTCCTCTTCTACGGCCCCTCGTGGGTACTGGATGGACTCGTAACTGGACGTTAAAACCCTAAACTGAGTCATCTAGGTCTTAGTAACATCCCACACCGATTTCAAATAAAACAAACACGTAAAACTCACTCAAACACATCAAGACACATTTCACACATTGCCTAAGAACACTAATTTAACACATTTTAACTTAAAATTAACTCACGAAACACTCACGAAGCTCTAGTTCACCTTAGTTCATTTTAGGGCGTTACAGGTATGGGACTCTAACTACAGATTGCACTAGTTGACCTTGAGGGAAGTCCTAGGAGGTTGTTCTTATGCTATTATAAAGTAAATCATATGCATATGTTGACTTTACATGTTGATTATCCTATATGATGTTAGTTTAATTTATGAACATGTTGTTGGTCTATATTTCTATATATGATGATGAATACTCATGATGCTATGTTATATGAAGTTAAGCATTACTTATGATCTCTTTTCTTGTTTACTTGATTAAGCGGTGTTATGGGACTTCACATGAGCATTGCACTTGTATGCTTTGGAGCGGATTGTTGGTAAGGGTCTTACAAGTTATGATGATATGAACTCTTGTACATGGTTGTTGTTGTGACATTATGTTGGAGTTGCTTTGGTTATGTGATCTTGATATTCTACTATTCATGTTGATATGACCCTATATTATTAATATTCATGTTGACTTGAATTTATGATGATATTGGTTTTATGTTGAATATGAACTTGTCTTAATGAATATGTGATCATGGCTTGTATGTGTTCCTATTTGTGCATAAAGGCTTCCAAAAGTGACTTAGCATGGTTTTGAACTAAATATCCCTTTTATCGTGATTTCAAAGATTATATGTGCATACGTTTCCATACTTAGTAAAAGTATATGTACGTTCTTTATATTTCTACAAATATGTAGGTTTGGGTTGTTGAAGTTTAGAAGGCCATTTGCAAGACTACTTGGATTTCCACAATTTTTTGTAGGTCCTCTAGTTCGAGGATGGTGCCACGTGATCTACCTTAGTAGCTTTAATATTGTATGAAGCCATTCATTTCTTTCATATTGTTGAAGTATTGTTGTAAGCCCTATGTGGAATTATTAATTTGTATTAAGGGGTATGCCCAAAAGTTCTACTTCGTTTTAGATGTTTTAATTTGAGATTGTATTATTAGGCTAAATTGTTATATGTTAGTTATGTTATCATAATTAGAAGCCTATGTAAGTTTCATATGCGAGGGGTATAAGTAGACTCCGTATGTAGTATGTGAGAGGTCTATGTATACCTCAATGTGTATATATAAAAGTTCTAAATTTTCTACATACCTATGAAATGTTATGACGAAAGGTAAGGGCTTGTCTAAGTCCTCTCCGAGAACGACGACATCAGTTACGTCTAGGGGGTGCTCTGCGGTCATGACAACCTTGGTATCAAAACATCAGGTTGAAGTAATCTTAGGATTGATCTCTCACTAAACAACATCTATGTTGAGTCTTGTTCATGGGTGTTAAGCGCGCCACACTTATGAATGAGAGGCTATGTCATGCTTAGGAATTCTCACTATTTTGGTAATCTTGAAAGTCGTTCCTTAAGAGTGGTAACTCAATGAGTCCTTTTTCTCCTAACTATTTTATTGTGGTTATAGGCTATGACGACTAGAAGTGCAGCCGCAAGACGTGTTGAGGAAGATATTGCCAATGCGGGATATCCTCCCCAAGGCAACCAATCCCCTCCACAAGACTAAGCTCTGGTCATTCCTCCACACATGACAGATGGAGAGATATGGTCAGCATCTCTAAGCTTGCCCCAAGTTATGACTACCCAAGCTCAAGAGGTAGCCACTCAATCTCACCCCATGACGGCTCAAGCCAATTGGGAGGTTGTACCTCGTATTCAACCAAATTTTAGTACCATGGCTTCCCGCTTGAGGGATTGCACAAGGATGAACCCTTTGATGTTTTATGGGTCAAAGGTGAGCGAAGAGACCCAAGACTTTCTAGATGATGTCTATAAGATCTTATATGCCATGGGGGGGTGTTCAAATGAGAAGGTCAAGCTAGCTTTCTATCATATCAAGGGCGTCGATAAAACATGGTACACCCAATGGAGATATAATAGGGCCTTGAGAGCTGGTCCTATACCTGGGAGGTGTTTAGAAGGGCTTTCCTAGATCGGTTCTTTCCTAGGGAAAAAAGGGAGGTGGAAGTGGAAGAGTTCATCAACCTTCGTCAAGGAGGTATGAGTGTGCAATAGTACTCCTTGAAGTTCACTAAAATTTCCAAGTATGCTCCTTCCTTTGTATCCAATCCTAGGGATGGGATGATCCGCTTTGTGATGGGGATGTTCGATGATCTAGTTGAAGAGTGTCGTTCGGCGTTGCTACATGAAAATATGGATATCTCTCGTTTGATGGTGGATGATCAACAAGTTGAGGAGACTAGACTTAAGAGGAAGAATAGGGAGTTTATGAGGGCCTAGTCTCATAAGGGAGGTACTTCCAAAGGTAGGCTTGATATTCAATACAAGTGTAGGTTCAAGAAAAGTTCCAACCAAGTTCCTTCCAATTTCCATGTGGCTAACAAAGAAACAGTGTCTAACACTAGGAATCAAAAGGGATGGACTAGAAATTTACCAAGTGACAAACCTACTTGTGCAAAGTGTGGTAAGAAGCATAGGGGTGAATGCTTGGTGGGAATGGAAATTGCTATGTTTGTAGAAAAGAGGGCCATAAAGTTAGCGATTTTCCTAATGTGAGAAGTCAAGACAAAGGGAGTGGTCAAGCTCAAGCAAGCGGTTCTAGTTACGATGCTCCAAATAGGAACCACTTCTATGTTCTCTGCTCTAGGGGTGAGCAATAGGAATCTCCCTATGTGGTCACCGGTATGTTACAAGTCTTCTCTAATGATTTTTTATGCTTTTCTTGATCCTGGTGCTACTTTATCATTTGTGACTCCTCTAGTAGCTAACAAGTTTGATGTTCTACCCGACATTTTGATTGAACCATTTTTGGTTACAACCCCGGTGGGTGACTTCGTTGTGGGTAGAAGAGTCTTTAGGAGTTTTCCTATTTCTTTGCCCAATAGAGTTACATGGGTGGATTTGTAGAACTCTATATGGTTGATTTTATGTCATTTTGGGAATGGATTAGTTGAATGTTTTTTGTGCTTCCATTGATTGTCAAACAAGATTAGTGAAGTTCAATTTTCATTATGAACCCATCTTAGAGTGGAAGTGGGGGGGGGGGGTAACTCAATTCCTAGAGGTCGTAAAATTTCTTGATTAAAAGATTGTAAAATGATCTCTAAGGGGTGACTTTACCATATGACTTGCACGAAATTCCTCCCGAGCAAGAAATAGATTTTTTTATTGACTTATTACCAGATACGATTCCCATTTCAGTCCCTCCTTACTGGGAGGTGAAAGACCTAAAGCTTCAACGCAAGGACTTATTAGGCAAGGGTTTCATTCAACCTAGTATTTCAGCATGGGGAGCTCTGGTGTTGTTTGTTAATAAGAAAGATGGGTCCCTTAGGATGTGCATTGATTATCGTCAAATTAATAAGGTCACCATTAAGAAGAAGTATATTCTCCCTCAGATTGACAACTTTTTTGATAAACTTCAAGGGGCAAGTTAATTTTTTAAGATTGACTTAAGGTCGGGCTATCACCAACTTAGCGTGAGAGGTGAGGATGTACCTAAAACAACTTTCCGAAATAGGTATGTCACTATGAGTTCCTAGTGATGTCTTTTGGTCTCACTAATGCCCCTGAGGCTTTTATGGACCTTATGAATAGAGTATTTTGAAATTACCTTCATTCCTTTGTGATTGTCTTCATTGACAATATCTTGGTATATTTGAAGAATGAGGGGGAACATATGGACCATTTGAGGGTGGTATTACAAGTCCTTAAGGAACACCAAGTTTTCGCCAAGTATAGTAAGTGTGAGTTTTGGTTGAGGTCCGTGGCGTTTCCTGGTCATATTATCAAAAGTGAGGGTATAGAGGTCGATTTAAAGAAAATCGAGGTGGTTAAGAATTGGATTAGAACATTGACTCCAACCGACATTAGAAGTTCTTGGGTTTAGCCGTGTACTATAGGAGGTTTGTGGATGGTATTGCATCCATTGCTTTCCCTTTGACTACCTTGATCCAAAAGAGTGTTAAATTTGAGTGGTCAGAGGCTTGTGAAAGAAGCTTTTGAATATTAAAAAATAGGCTTACCTCCCCTCTGGTGTTGACCTTACTGGAGGTTACCAAGGTCTTTGTGGTTTATTCTGATGCTTCCCGAGTGGGTTTGGGTTGTGTCCTTATGCAACATGGGAAGGTTTTAGCCTATGCCTCTGGAAAAATCAAGGTACACGAGAAGAATTATCCAACTCATGATCTTGAACTAGCGGTAGTAGTGTTTGCTTTACAAATATGGAGGCATTACTTGGTTGGTGTCCATGTGGATGTGTATACCTACCATTAGAGTCTTCAATATGTGTTCACTCAAAAGGAGTTGAATCTCTGACAACGAAGATGGTTTGAACTTTTGAAGGATTACGACATGAATGTTCTGTACCACCCCGACAAGGAAAATATAGTTGTGGATGCTCGAAGTCGTATGACCATGGGTAGTATGTCCTATGTGAAAGAAGCTATGAAAGACCTAGTAAAAAATGTCCATTGGTTGGCCCGCTTGGGTGTTTCGGTTGGAAGATTCTCCAAATGGTGGTTTTATGATTTATAACAACTCCGCGTACTCCTTATTGGTTGAGATGATGTCTAACAAACATCTTGATCCGCTATTGATGGAGTTGAAGAAATCTTTACTTAGCAAGTCGTATGAGTCATTCTCCGAAGGAGGGGATGGTGTTCTAAGGTACAAAGGTGGATTATGTGTACGGGGCATTGATAATTTGAAGGAATAAACTTTGGAAAAGGCTCATGGTTCCCGATATCCTATTCATCTGGGTGCCATCAAAATGTATCGTGATGTTAGAGAGCTATATTGGTCATATGGTTTGAAAAGGGACAGAGCGGAGTTTGTATCAAGTGTCCAAATTGCCAACAAGTTAAAGCGGAGAATCTAAAGCCCAGTTGTCTAATAAATGAAATGGATGTTCCTACTTAGAAGTGCGAAGATATTAATATGGACTTTGTTGT
Organism: Solanum lycopersicoides; assembly: GCA_022817965.1. Lineage (NCBI taxonomy): Eukaryota > Viridiplantae > Streptophyta > Magnoliopsida > Solanales > Solanaceae > Solanum > Solanum lycopersicoides. The sequence continues at coordinate 106,507 of JAJJBR010000962.1, forward strand.
TGGGTTGCCTTGAACTCGGAGGCAAAAAGACTCAATTTGGGTTATTGTGGATAGGTTGACGAAATGCACTCACTTTATCCTCATCAAGTTAACTAATTTGGCAGAGGATTATGGAAGGATATATATTAATGAGATTGTGAGTCTTCATGGGACCCCTTAGTCCATCATATCAGATAGAGGTGCTCAATTCACATCTCTTTTTTGGAGATCTTTCTGAAAAGGGTTGGGTACTCAAGTGAAGTTTAGCACCACTTTTCATCCTCAAACGGATTGTCAAGAGGAGCGTACCATTTAAACCCTAGAGGATATGCTAAGGGTGTGTGTGATATATTTCAAAGAAATTGGGCAAATCACCTACCGTTGATTGAGTTCTCATAAAAAGATAGTTACCATTCGACTATTTCAATTGCTCCATTTGAAGAACTCTATGATAGAAGATGTAGGTCTACGGTTGGGTGGTTTGAGGTGGGTGAGTCTTCTCACCTTGGTCCTGAAATAATGTATGATGTTTTAGAGATTGTTTGGGTTATAAGAGATAGGTTGAAAACAGCGTATGGTCGGCAAAAATCCTATTCCGATAATAAATGAAGGGATCTTGAATTCGAAGTAGGTGATATGGTGTATTTTAAGATTTAATCTATGAAAGGGGTGAAGAGATTCGGTAAAAAGGGAAAGTTAAGCACCCGGTATGTGGGTCCCTATGACGTTTTGCAACTGGTCAGAAAAGTTGTATATGAGTTGAAATTACCTAGTGAACTATATTTGGTTCATGCGGTATTTCATGTCTCCATTTAAAGAAGTTTCTTGGTGATCTCATGTCCATTCTCCCTATTGAAGGGTTAGGTGTGGATGAGAACCTTTCCTATGAAGAGTTTCCGGTGGAAATTCTAGATCACCATGTCAAGAAGATGAGGAACAAAGAGTTGGCCTCCATAAAAGTCCTATGGAGAAACCACCTAGTTGAGGGAGCAACATGGGAGGCAGAGGCCGTCATGAAGTCCCTTTATCCTCATGTTTTCCCTAAATATCCTAGCCAAAATTGAGGTTAGTAATAATACACTTTAAAATAATGAGTTAATTTGAATTTGGCTTGTTTCGCTAAAATGTGAATAATTATGGTAAAGGTTCATGCTAAAATGAGTTTTCTTGTAAATAAGCTCTTTTTCTTCACTTGCACTTATTTGTAACTTTGTGTATAGTTGATTTCATGTTAATGAGCCTTCAAAAGAAGTTTTTCATAAGTGACTCTTGATATTGTGTTGAGTTCATGTTAACATTGAGAAGGTAGTTCCCCATGTTTAGAACTTGAGCTCTTATATGTGGTAAATAATGTATTGAATCTCTATCTGTAATGTTATGGTCATGTGTTTATTTGAGTTGTGAATTACTCATATGGGTTGTGTCTCATAATGATTTCATGTTCTTGTTATTTGGGCTGATAGTCTTGATTCATCCTTTTCCTATGAAGAAATTTTAGTGTCATTCGGGGACGAATGTTCCCAAGGAGGGGATAATGTAACACTCCGAAAGTCCATGACCAAATCTAGAGACTCACGTGAAGAATTAAGATTAAAACAATGTTTATAGGAGTAAAAAATGTATTTAATCAAATTAAGAAGTGTAAGAGTCAAAACGTTAAGAAATGACAATAACGTCCAATGAGTTGTGAAATGTGGACTAGTGTGCCTCGGCATGTTTCAATGGGTTTTAGGAGTAGAAATTTAATGAAAATTGGTAAAAGGCGTTAAAATATATAGAAGAGGGTGTTTAGGGTCGAAACGTCTGAGTACGACTCCCTAAGGACCACCCTAAGGGTCCTTGGAGAGGACCTTATATTTGGACTCAAAATCTATCAATTGATAGTAGGCAATCAAGGAACCAAATAGACGAGCTCTCAATGAGTCAATGACCCGCCAATGGAGTCGTAGGTCTAGCTTTAGACAAATTCCCAAATGGTCAAAAACACCAACTCTCTGACCCAAGCGACGACTTGCCAGCATGAGCCATCGATGGGACTACATGCGTAGGTCGAGGATGTCACGACCGGGGATAATCCCCTAGATGTAACCGGCGTTGTCGTCCTCGGAGAGTATTAAGACTAGCATCTTATCATTCGTCATCACATATCATAGTCTAAAAGTGCGGAAGAATTAAAACTTTACATACATACATCTATATAGTGACGTTTACATAGACCTCTCAGATACTACTTTGGAGTTTACATAGACTCCTCACATAGGAAGATTACATAGGCTTCTACTTTTATATAACATAATTTATGCATAAGAATCAGTCTAATACTTCGTCTCATATTGAACCATCTAAAACGAATAAAAATTTAGACATAGCCAATATACAGTAAACATGCTAATATAGTATTACATAATTATCCAAATTAAAGAGGAATGAAGCTAAATGTCTTTAGATTATAACAACATCAAATAGCTTGATAGTGGCATCGCCCTCGGAATGTTGAGGACCTACCTATAACATCCCTAAAATGAACTAGGTTGAACTAGAGCTTCGCATGTGTATTATTAGTTAATTTTGTGTTAAAATGGTTAATAATGATGTTTTTGAGGAATTGTCTAAGATTTGGTGATATTTGGAGGTCAAACGTTCGAGAACGTCCATGACGTTCGAAAGATGTTCCTTGGAATGTGCTTGTGTGTCTTAGCTTATTTTTCAAGTTTTACATGTTCATTTTGGTTTAAATTGATAGTGGAACTTACTAAGACCTAGATGACCATTTTTAGGGGTTCAACGTCCGGGTACTACTCCACATAGAAACCACAAGGGGTCCTAGAAGAAGACCCCAATGTATAGGCAGAATATGCCAAAAATTGTGCAGGCTACGACTACATCACTAACGGACCGTAGCCAAGTTGACGCCCCGTAGTCTTGGGGCATAGATCCACCCTTAGTGGTTGGATCTTAACCCCTAGTCTTCCATTCTCTGAACCAATCGACACCCAACAGAACGGGCCTTTGTCTAATCGACGCACCGTTGCTAGGGTCCGTCGATGGTGGTCCTGAAACGCTGTCAAAATTTTTGCCACGGCTTGGGATTTTAATAAATTCACCCCAAGTCTTTTATGAACTATGGCTTATAATTTTAGGGTATTTAGGGTATTTTAAGTAGGTTTAAAGTCCTAGACATAGAAAAGACCTCTTTTTCAAATATTCAAAACCCCTCCCATAAGAAAAACACTCTCAAGACCCCATTGAAGCTAAGACTCAAGTTTGTGCAAGGGTTGAAGGATTTGGACGTTTTCTTCATCAAACTTTCGTGGATTTCTTATCATTTAGGTATGGTATTAATCGTTCGACTTCCTTTCATTCAAGAAGCCACTCCTAAATAATTTCAAAAAGGGTATCTAAACTCCAACTTTCTCTATCTTTGACTCTAAGCATGAGTTATTGCATGAAAATATTTTAAGGATTCAAATATGTTATTTTTAGTGTTAGTTTGTGATTATAATGTTAAAAATTCAATTAAACCATGTTTATCCGTATTACCAGCTTTGAGCTTATGAAATAGGTTTGTTGATTTTAGCTAGATAGTGTTAGGGTTGAGTTTCTTTTGATGTATTTTGGGTTATCTACTGACTACTGATGCTATATTATGTGGCTTAGATGAAATATTGATTAAAGGTGGTGAAGGCTTGGATGAAGTGTAAGTTACTCTATCTTGTATAGTTTTCATTGAAATGTTATTGAGTTATGTGGCCCACCTTTGGTATCGGTGTTTACGTGAAGTATATTAATGTGTATTTACATATGTATTGAGTGTATGTCCATAAGGCATATTATGAGAAGTAAAGTAATGAAGATGATGATGAAGTTCTAGTTGATATGCTTTATGAATCTTGATTTGTATGTATTGTAGAGACTGTTAAATGAAGTATATGTATATGTGAAGCATGCTAATGTGTGAAATATGATGAATGAATATGTAATCATGTTTAAAATTTTATGTTATGAAAATAGTGATTATGTGAAAGGTTTTCTCACATGTACACACACTCACACTTTGAATGAATGAATTAAGCTAATGAATGTGGATAGGGGATTGTAGGGTGGAGACTCTTCGTGAGTAGAGATGAAGTGTCTAGACCATTCTCTACTCTTCCTAAAAGATGAAATGAATGAAAAGGGGAGTTTTGGGGTGAACATTCTTCGTGAGTTGAGATGTAGTGTTTAGTAACAACCTCACTATCTCCCAAGAGCTTTCTAAGATAGGTGAAGGATGAATACCTTTCGTGAGTTGAGATGTGGTGTCTTATAGGTTATTCCATAACCTATAGTAATGTATATTTAAGACTTCGTGTGGGAGTTATTCTTAGCACTGAGAGGATATAAAGAAAAGGTGGTTACACTTCGTGAGTTGAGATGTTGTACCCAATATACCTCTTGAGGTGAGTACTCCTCTTAGTACAGAATGAGTTACTTAGAACCAATATCCTTATCCCTTAATTATGCCCCCACATAGGTATAGTTATTGGAGATTCCATGTAAAGGCTAAAAGAATGACCTTTCCCTAGGCAAGTGGGGATGCCTCATCCGATAGGGGTTAATATAAGGATTCGATGTGTACCTCTCATGGTCTATGTCGGTTACAGGTATCCCCACAAAANGTTTTACCTATTTAGAATGAAAGCTTATTTTAACTTAAATGTCCTCTTTTGCATGATTTTGCATATGCCATACTTAGTACAATGTTTGTACTAACCCCATACTTTTCTATACTCTATAAGTATAGGTTGGAGGCAAGTATAAAATTAGAAGTCAAGCTTGGGAATCGACTCTCTCAAGACTAAGTATGTCCGCATATATTTGAGGGCATAGTCATTCTTTCTTTAGTTCTTGTATAATTCTTATTATATATTTTCTTTCAAATGTAAAGGGCCGTGTCCCTAAGATTTTTAAGTTTTGTATTTAAGTTGGCTTGTGACGATGAGACTACCTTTTAGTATTTATAAAAGATATTTCCTTATTACTATTAATATCATGAAATGTTTTAATTCCATACTACTTTTCATGTCTTATGTATTGAATGATAGCAAAAAGGCTAGTACAAGACCTCCGAAAGGTCAAGTATGAAATTGTTCTAACTCAAGGGTTGCCCTAATTGCTAGGGGGTACTTTCGGGTCGTGACACTACCAAACTTGGAGAAAAGAGAATCAAAGTCTTCTTCACTTGGCCTTCTAGAAGCTCAACGTCCAAAACCTACATAATTGTAAAAAGCATAGATATATGGTTTTGTACACCAATTGTACTAAGTATAGAAACATATGCACATAAACATTTGAAATCATGTTAAAAGGGACATTTGTTCAGAACCATGCCAAGTTACTTTGAAAAGCCTTATGCACAACAAATAATACATGTAACACAATAATCATATATTCCTTACGGCAATAACATATTAAACACAAGACCAACATCACCAATTAAAGTTATAGAAATTCCAACATCATGTTATAGCAAAAATGCATGTGCAAGAGTTCATAACCTTAAAGAATATTCAAGACCCTTACTCATAACACATTTCCAAGCTTACAAGTGCAATGACCTAGTGAAGCCCCATAACCCCATTCAACAAAGTAAACCAACCGAAGGACCACAAACAATGTCTAACTTCATTTAACATAGCATCATGAGTATTCATCATCATATTTATCCATATAGACCAACAAAATGCTTGTAAGTGAAAATAGCTTCATATAGGATCATCACCATGTAAAGTCAACATATGCATATGATTTACTTTATAAGAACATAAGAACATCCTCTTAGGACTTCCTTCAACGTCAACTAGTTCAATGTATAGGTAGAGTCCCATACCCCTACCTAGAATAAATCAAAACCCTTACGTCACCATAGTTAGAGCTCACTTTATTACTTCATTTTACTTTCGGGAACATTTGCCTTAACCGACATAGACAACATGGGATAAATGTGGAATCCCGTGTCATGAAACCCTACACCGAAAGAAGGTGTACTACTTGTCGAGGTAGTACTAAAACATGAAAATAGCATCTAGGTGGATCTACTAGCTAGTATTCCTTTGGGGGCAACATAGTTCACGAACTAGGAAACATGCTTGACACCCTGTTTATGCCATTGTGTAACATTCCACAAAATTAAATGTCTAGTGAAGAGCCTAGTAGGGTTTTAAGAATCCGTATTGGGGTACATAGGCATCCCAATGCCCAATATTGAGAAATATTGGGCACATTATAGAATATTGGCTAAGAGGTGTTAGCCAATTTCTATATATACACAAGTATTTGGAATACAATCCAAGCTTGTTTAAGAAATGTACCTGCAATGAAGACCCTAAGCTAAAATAACTATATCCTTCATATATACCCACATCAAGTACTAGGCATCCAAGTGTCAAGCCTAGTACCATAGCACATAACAATTTACAATGATCATGTAGATTAAGCAGTGCCCAAGGACATAGTGAGGATCCTTGGGACAATAAGTAAACATTCCAAATGGACATTCCAGAATAGTTAGTTAGGAAAGTGTACGCAACACATGTGCAACCGGCCAAGAGACAAGCTAACCGATTCGGTTAGAGTGGTTGGGGACAGGCGCGCGTCCGAGTCTACCCACGTGGTGCCAAGCTCCCTAATCAGTCCTAGACTCTAACTAACTAACCTAACTAACTAACTAACCTAGGACAAACCAAAAAAAAACTAACTAAGGGACCCGATGATAACATTCCAATTGGGAAGAAACCCAATTGAAATAAAAAAAGTGGAATTAAACAACACAAAAGTAAGATAGATTAGAAATAAGAGATGAGAAAGAAGAAAGAAAGGCTAATTGATTAAACAATCGACCAAGAAAGAAGAGAAGTTTGAATTCGAAAAGAAACAACTCAAATTGAAAACCACAAATGAGCAATCTCAAGTGAAATCAAGGTTAAGAAGTCCTATATCAACAATGAGAATCCACCCATCACTAATATAGATTAAGCTACACTAAGCTAAGCTAACCTAAAGGGATTCCACCCTTAAACTACACTCTTCAAAGAGTTTGTGCATTTAACATTCAAAATCCATATTGTCTAAATCTTCCAAAATAAAAGAAACTACTATTTATACTAACAAAATAAAGAAGACACTTCTTTGACAAATTTACCCTTAATGAGGTAAGGGCCTTGTTTGGTTGTCTTCTTTTGTGAATTCTTGAAAATTATGAGATGACCATTTGCACAAATGGTCTCTTTCTTCTTTATCTTAACTTAGATGAACATTACACACATTGTACTTCTTGATTTTGTGTCCATCAAGCTCCTCTAAGTCTTTTATGCGATCTATGATATCCATGTTTTTATCATCCTACAACCTAAGACCTAATCGGGTGACACCAAACCGTGTAACTAACTAAGAGACAACCTAGTACCTAACCTAGGATGGTCAAAAGGGTTGGTTATGGTCCTAACAACTTAGGGGTACTTTAGTAATTACCCTAGGTTACTTAGTTAATTAAATTAGAAAATTAATTAATTAATTTAATTGGTCAAAACCGAAACCACTAAGCAATTTCCAAATTTCGGTTAAGTCAAGTGTTCCTCTAATTCTAGTCAATTTATGAGGGGCATTTTTGTAATTAGATAATTAAGTTATTTTAGTTAAGTTATATAGTCTAAGATGAATTAGTTAACATTCAGTTCTTAAAGACATAGACTCACGTTATTCACCATAAACGCTACAACTAAAATCATGTGAAGAACGTAAGAGAACCCTAGACGATAGCAAGCATTCTTCAAGGTTTTCGTGTAAAGTGCAAGGTGATCTTCGTAGATTTAATTCTAAAGTAAGGTATGGGTTTTCTCACATGGAATTCTTTCTCCAAGAGGCTTTTCAAACTTTTTGGAATCAAGAATATCGAAACTAGGGTTGTTCCCAACAAATTGCATGTTCATCTCCTTGGTTCTCCCGATTTCCGATTATTGTATATCTATAGTGTAAATAGCGATGCATGTTGTTTGTATGTGGTGCTAACTGATCATTATGTGTATTGTTTAGTGAATTATATGTCGAATGAAACCTACATGTTAGATCCGCATACTTAGGGTGTTATTTACATGAACGTTAAATGTTGTAATGCCTACTTATGCTTGAGAAGATGAAATTGTTATAAGTTGTTCATTCAATTGTTTCATAGGCTAATCAAAGTTTAAAAGTTGGCTTGTTAACATGTTAGATTACAATAATGTATTTATGAAGTAATTGAATTGGCTAGTGATAATATTATGACAAGTATATAGTGAAATTGTGATTTATGCCAACAAATTGGCTAACAAAACTATGTTTTATCATATTACTTACAAATCATGTAAAGTCATACTAATCTCTACATCAATGAACTCATAACATAGGGTATGCCAATCAATGGGACAAGTCCCAACATACCCTATCCATATAAACTTGTGAACGTAATAGTGTTGTATAAGTAGTTATAACTTTCATAAAGAATCGTATAAGACTATCAATTAACGTTGTACAAGTTAACGTGAGTAACAAAATAACTCAAAGCTTAAGTTATGAAATCTACCTAATATAGAGTGTTACAAGAAGTGAGACAAGTCTCAAATACATTTAATCGATTATGTCAAAATACTCACATAAGAGGGTGCTACAGTCCGTGAGACAAGTCTCAATCGCACCATGATGATAATGCAAGACTTAAGTTCATATTCATCAAGTAAAGAAAGGGATGACCAGTCAATCATAGAGTTAAGTAAACCTCATAACTATAAGCAAGCTTCCATAATGTTTGAGTCAACTCTAAAAGATAATAAAGTAAAGTAGATCTGAGCTTAGCACCGATAGACAATAAATGAGCTTGTGCCATCACATGTAAGCCTCATGAGATGAGATCAACATCCAGGTGGACCAGGGTCTCCATATGTCTCCTAGACTTCGTAATGTGTTTGCCAACATAGGGGTACTAGCCTAAGAAGGCTGGAAGTAGGTTTCACTTTGGCTGGTGAATCCACCTCTTTTCGGTGTGGGGAAGACACCAAATTTCATGTTTAGCTCACATGATTTATGTCGGTTAATGATCAGGAAAGTATCCGATTCACTTCAGCCGTGAAACCCTTTTTTTGGTGTGGGGAAGACACTGACTAAGTTTCACTTTAGCTAGTGAACCCCCCTTTTCGGTGTGGGGTAGACACAGAATTTGGTTTACCTTAACCGGTGAACCACCCCTTTTCGGTGTGGGAGAGACACTGGATTTCATGTTAGCTCGCATGATCTACTTCCGTTATTGCTAAAGAATTCTTTAAGAGAGTAAGAAAGAATAAAGTAGCATGTTCAAAGTGAACAACAGAGCAAAGAAGTAGAAACGTATGTTCATAGTGAACTAAGTAAAACAAGAGATTAAGAATGTCAATCATGAATGTTGATAAGAATGAAGTTTCAACAAGTTAGTAGTTTATGCCAATATTGGAGTATGACTATATATCCCCAAGATCTATATATTATGCAAATAATCAAAGAATGGGCATAGCCAATAAAGATTGGCTTATAAATACATTCATGCCCAATTTAACAAAGAATTAGAAGTATAACTCATGAGTAGAGTAGCCAAATCATTTCCTTAGTCTTGTGGATTACTTACTCGATTCATTGTAGGTATGGGACTACAATGAATCCTTGCACTTGTAAGTAAAACATAGGATCAAAGGAGATCATTTAACTGCACAACAAGAAGAAGAAAAGATTGAAAAATAAATTAAGTCTGGGAATAGTAGCTCTCGGCCTAAGGGAGCAAAATCATAAAGTTTTGTTTAAGTCGTTCTAAAATTATGGACATGATTCCAAGGTCTTATGTTCATATAGAAAATGAGTTGTGTGCCTTAATTGCATGAGAACATGTCATATTCATAGCATGAATCATAAGTAACGATTTTAGAAAGTAAAGTAATTTAACTTTCCAGAAACGACATGTTGCTTTAGGAAGAACTTTCCTTGATCATGCATAGTCCTTATGGTTTTATGTACATACACCCATACTTAGTACAAGTGTGTACTAACCCCATATATTATTACTATTTTTATAGGTGCAGGTTCTCGAGAAGATTGATGATTCGACGAAGCAGTTTGGATTAGCGATCTCCCGACTTTGGTAGGTTCTCTTGAGTTCGAGGATGCTACACTTTATTATTCTAGCTTAGTACATTAGATACAACAAGTGGCTTCTGTCCCTAGCGTTCCATTATAAACATTTTTTCAAGCGTTGTAATAAGGCCGATTGGCAAATTATTATTATTATTATGATTCTCTATTTTGATTGTTTAATCTTTAACAGATGGTTGATTTAGTTTGAGCTATTAGAATATCACTCTTATGCAGTATATATATGAATTCTATGTACACATCAATAAGTAATTAAATGTTTTAAATTTTCCGCAAATATAACTGTATGATTGTGATGAAATCTAAGAAGAGGCTTGTATGCGACCTCTGAGAGGTTAACGACGCCAGTTATATTCGGATTCCAGAATCCGGGTGTGACACATTGGAATTTTAATCTCTATCTAATGAGTACAATAGTGAACGTACCTTACCTACTTGGGAAGGGACACTTTTCACTACTAGTTCATTCGGTGCTAAGCTAGAGTCCCTTTTTGAAATGTCTTTATGCTTGTATTAATCATCATACCTTAGTATAGGTCATAGGAGACTAACCCCCTTGTATATCATCTCGTTAGCTCATTAGGAATTGCATGAGAATATCCTTTCAATACAACCCTGATATGTTAGATTAACACATTATCATCATCATGCCATAGTATGGCACATAGGTAATTCATAACCAACCTTATATCATTAAATCTTAATCATAATCTCACAATCCATATAATCAAGATATTTCAATTCATTCATCATACCATCACCTATATAATCTAATCACAATCAACACTTCAATTGAACATCATCATTATATATAAGTCATCACAATTTAAGTAAGGATCAATGATCATAGGTCTTACCAATTCACCTTCACAAGACTTATTCCATGGTCTTAACATAAACGAAGAATATTATTAATTAATAGGACGAATAACATCATACAATAGTAATTAACACAAAAACTATGTCAATTGCATCAACACTAATCAATTAACAATCAATCCATGACCTTAGGTTAGGGAAATAGGGTCAATTTATGATCTCTTCCATAGAACTAGGTCTAACATCAAGAACTACCCTAATTCTCCAATAATTCAGCACTATACATAAATAATAATCAAGAGCAATAAAGAACAATACAAGTTGAAACAACAATTTCGGATTAGGAATGACACCCATGTTTTTCTAATCTTTTGGTAATAAATTTGAAAGAACCCTTTGGGGAAAGGATTCCCAAAGGTGAAGAGTTCCCACACCTTGTTAATCCTTTAATATTGATGGAGAGAAACTCAATTTCTTGCAGCCCTATGCCCTTTGACTTTGGTCTTCTATGGATTATCCTTTGGGGAGAGATAATGTAGAGAGAAGGAAGAGAATTTGAGTTGTGGGAATTGAAGTTGTTCGGTTAGGTTAATTAAGCTTAGGTGTTATTATAGGTCCTTAATTAATTAGACCTCCCTTAACTCTTAATTAATAGAATAACCAACTAACTAATCAAATGAACACACTTAAAAAAAAATATCAAAACCATGCCTGACCTACGAGACCCCGACCTACGTTCCGTAGGTCAGTTTGACGGCCACTGCACCCACGGGCAGTTTGGACCAGTCTTGGATTTTGGCAAAGTCTAGGGCTACGGAGCCATCGACACCCCGTCAACAGGAGGATTACTCATTTTTTGGCAACCGTAGTTGGCTACTGTTCCTGAAATCTTTTCGGTCATTTAGAGAAGTCCTTAAGGAGTCGTACGCTGACGTTTTAACCCTAAACACACTCCAATATGTGTTTGACATATTCCTACCAAATTTAATTGAATTTTGACTCATAAAACCCCGTCATACATGCCAAGGCACACTTGGATCTATTTCAATAGTCACCGGACGTCACAGACGTTTCTTGACGTCTTGACTCTAAAACTTCCTAAATGGTTTGTAAACATTATTATAGGTATTAAAACAGTGTTTCAAGCCTTGGATACTCGTGTGAGGATCTAGATCAGTTCTTGGACTTTCGGAGTGTTACAGTATCCCCCTCTTAGGAAAATTCGTTACCGAATGACACTAAAATATTTTGGTGGGGAAAGGATAGACTCAATACTAGCATCCCAACCAAAAACATACAAAACCAACATGAGTTACAATTCATATAAACATATCAACATGACATTCACACATAGCAACTAAAAACACAATCGACCACCTTTTTAATAGCTCAACATCACAACATGAGGAATTTCCTTCTCACTACTACATGAGCTCAATATAATCATTAAGTCACTTATGCCAAAACTTCATTGAACAAATAAACATGATCATAACTATTTCATGAAAGCAATAATGAATCAAATACAAAAATAAGAGCAAATCAAGCAAAATAGCCTTTTCGCATGAAAACTCATTTTTGCATAGACCTTTTACTATAGATATGCATGTTTAGAAAAACAAGACAAATTAAAGTTTATTTATTATATTCATTATTCATTAGAATGACTAACCTTAATTAGAAAAAAGATGAGGATAACGGGACTTCATGTAGGCCTCGGCCTCCCATGTTTCCCCTTTAACTAGGTGGTTTCTCCATAACACCTTTACGGATGCCACCTCCTAGTTCCTCATCTTGTTAACTTGCCTATGAAGGATCTCCACCTGAACCTCTTCATATGATATATGCTCATCCATACCAAGCCCTTCAATAAGAAGTATGGAAACGGGATAACCAATGCACTTCTTAAGCATGGTAACATGGAATACCGGATGAACCGAAGCTAGTTCACTAGGTAGACTTAATTCATATGCAACCTTTTAAACCCTTTGAAAAACCTCAGAGGGACAAACATACCGGGGACTTAACTTCCCTTTTTTGCCGAATCTCATAACCCCTGTCATAGGTTAAATCTTCAAATAAACCATATCACTTACGTAGAATTCAAGATCTCTTCTTGTATTGTCGGTATAGGATTTTTGCCAGCTATAGGTTATATTCAACCTATCCCTCATAACACGAACCTTCTCTAAAACTTCATAGTCTATTTCGGGACAAAGGAATGAAGACTCACCAACCTGAAACCAGCCAACCGGAGACCTACATTTCTTACCATAGAGTGCTTCAAATGGAGCCATTGAAATACTTCAATGATAAATATTGTTATTGGAGAACTCAATCAACGACAATTTATTGTCCCAATTACCTTTGAAGTGAATCAAAAAGGCTTTTAACATATCCTCAAGGGTTTGAATACGCTCAGCTAAACCATCCATTTAGGGTTGAAAAGTGGTGCTAAACTTTACTTGTGTACTCAACCCTTTTTTGTAAGACCTCCAAAAGAGAGACGTAAATTAAGCCCCTCTATCCGATATGATGGACAAAGGAATACCATGAAGACTCACAATCTAATTTATATATATCCTTGCATAATCCTCCGCCGAATAAGTAGACTTAACAGGGATAAAGTGCACGGATTTTGTCAATCTATCCGCTATCACCCAAATAGAGTAATTTTTCCTTCTAGTCCGAGGCAACAAAACTACAAACTCCATGTTAATTTCTTCCCACTTCCAAGTAGGAACACCCATTTCTTGTATTAGACCACTAAATTTTTTATGATCGGCTTTCACTTGTTGGAAATTTGGACACTTAGCTACAAACTCCGTTATGTCCTTTTTAGGCCATCCCACTAATATACCTCTCTAAGATCACGGTACATTTTGGTGGAACCCGGATTGATAGAGTATCACGAAACATGAACTTACTCTAACAGCATATTCCTCAATTCATCAACATCTTGTACACATAATCTATTTTGGTACTTTAGCACGTCATCCCCGGGGAGAATGACTCATTCATCTTGTTAAGTACCAATTGTTTTGAATTAATCAATAGCGGATCAAGATGTTGTTTAGACTTCACCTCAACTACTAACGATGACTGAGAGTTACTATGAACCACAAAACCACCATTTGGGGAATCTTCCAGCCGAATACCCAATCTAGACAATCTATGAACATCTTTCCCTATGTTTTTCTTACCTTCTTCCACATGAGTCACACTTCCCATGCTCATATGACTTAGAGAACCCGCTACAACATTAGCTTTTCCGAGGTGGTAGATAACACTCATGTCATAATCTTTCACCAATTCCAACCATCTTCTTTGATGGAGATTCAACTCTTTTTGAGTAAACATATATTGAAGACTCTTGTGGTCGGTATAGACATCCACATGAACACCATACAAGTAATGCCTCCATATTTTTAAAGAAAACACGACAGCCACTAACTCAAGATCATGAGTTGGATAATTCTTCTCATGCACCTTAGGTTGTCTATAGGCATAGGCTACTACCTTCCCATGTTGCATAAGGACACACCCCAAGCCCACTCGATATGTATCATAATATACTACAAAAAAACACCGAAGCAGAGGTAAACCTATATTTCAAAATATGGAAGCTTATTTTACATGCCTCAGACCACTATAATTTCACACTCTTTTGGGTCAAGGTAGTCAAAGGAGAACAAATGAACGCAAAACCATCCACAAACCTCCTTGTAACGGCCTATATATGTATATTCTAGTTCTATTCATGTTATACTTGACATAGACTTATAGTGTAGGTGAGGGATCATGTTCCTTATATGATTAGTGTTGGTTTAAACTAGACAGAAACTGATGTGATGCCTTGCACGTTTCTGCGTGTTTAAAGTTGAAAGTTAAGTTCTAAGTTGAAGGAAAATGAAGTTATATTCAGAAAATGGAATAAAATAATTGAGCTGCTTGCTTGGCTTTATTAAGCTAGCAGCTGCATCACCTACTTGAGCTATAATATAGTTAAAGGGACCAAGTTTGATGGACTAGATTTAGGCTTATATTAATGGGCTCACTTGAAGCCTAAACCTATTAAATGTAAATAAATATAAAAGAAACCCAGCAGCAAAAACTGTCAAGGCCCAATATGGATAAAGCCCAAGTGAAAGCAAGTAGGTGCATCACCTAGTTTGACCTTTTGAGCTGCTTGATGCACATAAGCAGGTGCATCACATACTTGTCCAATAAGGGGCTGAAAATGGACCAAAAGAAAGGAGGTTCTAGAGGATATTTTTGTGGTTAATGAAGCTCCATATAAATCCAATGGGAGAAAATATCTTTCACCCATTTTCACACATAATATTTAGAATTACCTCACTTTTATCTGTTCAAGATTAAAACAATAGTTTTGAGATGTTCTAGGGTTCTTCAAGAAACCCTCATATCTGCAAACCAAGATAAATGCAGACACTTGGATTTTTCTTAATTCTCCCATGGATGATTAGGAAAACATGTTATTCTTGCTCAAGTATGGGTACAAAAACACAATATTTCCAGCAGCTATTGCTCACTTCCTTAGATATTAAAATACCTTTTTCTTCTTCCTTGGTTTAAGTGTGAAGAGAAGCTGAAGTTCTAAAAGAATTCAAGTTATAAGGAGAAGTTGCAGAAATTGAGGTAAGGTGACTGCTCCATTTTTGTCTTCCTTATGTATGAGTTTGAGTGAGGAATTAGTGGTGTATTTCATGAATAACTCAAGGGCATGGTGAGTTCAAAAGTTGGTTGTATGATAAAGAAGATAGAGTTGATCTATGTGTATTATTGTTTGTTCAGCTTGGTTTATCTTGGGGAAAGGATATATAATGTATGTGTTAGACAGAGGAATGAGGGTGTGAGGGTGTGGTGATACACATTATGTCAAGGGTTGTATGGGCTCATTATCTGTCCAAGTTAGCTACAACTTTACGAGGGTCACAGTGTGATAGCTGCTAATTTTAGGTTACCATGACTTAAATTGTAGATTAAAACCGAAAAGGGGATGCTGAATCGTGATACTTATATCAGAAAGAGGATAAGGTATGTAAGGCTATGCGATTCCATATTCCTTGGCATTAAATCCGATACTTTCGATTAATATAAATGAAGTGAATCTCCTAAATTATATTCCTAGTTAAGGAAACGTAGTGGCAGCGTACTATCTCTAAATAGCTAATAATATTTCGCCCTCTCCTTAGTGCATAGAACTACTTCATTATATGTTCACTATTCTATGCTTGTATAATTATCCCCCATGTGCTGGTATGTAAATGGTATCTTCGAAAGCACGTCTAGTGAATCCTCGTCTTTGTTATTTAAAGTCAATTGTTTTATTAAGCTTTTAAATAATGTGGTGATTTTACATAGATCCTTATGTCATTGTTAATGCCTCAAAGTATTATTTTAATGTCTTCTACTACTGGTCCGTATTTCCATATCTCCAAAATAATTCTGACCACCAAAACAACATCTCAAAAGATTTATGATTATCTAAAGAACAATCCCAAAAGAGTTATGAACTGATAAACAACAATCTAAAAGATTAATGAATGTAAGTGAAGAAATTTGTATAATTACAGGTGGAAGACCAGGGGCGAAAGCCTAGCATGGGTCTATCCCAACTGGTACATAAGGGAGGCAGCTCAGGGGAGAAAGCCTAGTATGGGTCGATCCCTATTTGTATAGACGGGTGGTAGCTCAGGGACGAAAGCCTAGCATGGGCCTATCCCAAATTGTGTAATTATGAGGACCGCATCCCAGGGGTTAAAATACCTAGCATGGGTTATCCTCTTCTACCACAAATCAGCTGGTCACTTGTGTCACATGCCCTACAAAGATTATAATTTACATGATCTCAGAAGAGTAAATAAAGGTGGTGTTCTCTCCTGATCTATGCACTCATATATTGGTACGTGATTTCATTTGAGACCTCGTATCACATATGCTATTGCCTTACATATTGAGTACTTTTTTTTGTACTGACGTTCCGCTCGGGGGACACTGCATTTCATGTTGCAGGAACAGGTACTCCAGCGAGTAGACCTCCTTACTAGGAGCACACGACACTCAGCTACTTTTGGTGAGCTCCAGGTTTATTCGTAGATTTAGTGAGTCCTTGGTAAATTCATTTTTGTATTGTATCATAGTTAAGGGTAAGGAGGGGTCTGTCCCAACCTACTCTAGGTCTTCTATCTTTTTAGAAGCTTTGTAGACGTATGCACATGGTTTGGTTGTGTCTTAAGGAGTTGTGTCCTTAACGGCCAAGTCTTGTATATAACTTTTGGGTCTACTTACGTTGGTTTGTATAGTTGCGTGCTATGTGAAATTGTCACGATTGTTATAGTTAAATGCATAGTAAAAAAAGGTTACATGTTTGTTCTCTAGGGCCTTTAGAGCATCGGGTGCCTGTCCGTCTTCATGGGATTTAAGGCATGACAAAAGTGGTATAAGAGCAGGTCATATTAGGGAGTCTACAAGCCCTGTTTGTGTAGAGTCTTTCTTATTGATATGTCCTGCACCATATCTATAAAAAGGAGGCTACGGGAAATGTCAGATTTGTCTTATTTATTTTATTTCTTAGATCGTGCAATAGAACCAATGTTGTAGGTGAATCATATCTAATTTCTAAATTTTTTTATCACAGCAAAGATGTCGGTTACAAGAAGGAGTAAAAGTACTGGTAAGCGAGTAGATGTGGTTGCCCAAGAAGGGACCAACAATTACCACCAAGTCAAGGTGTTCAAAGTAGGGCTCAAGATGAGTTTCTATGACAGACTTCCCCGACGCCTCCATCTCCTGAAGATCTAAGGAGGGAAGCTGAACCTCAGGAATCCCCTATTAATGCTATCGAGCAATATTTGAGGTATGCAGTCCAATTATTGACTCATATAGTTGTTGTTCATGGCCAAAGGCAAGAAGGTCCAGTTGCAGGTACTAGTGGTGTAGATAGAGCAGTTGGAACATGGATACATGGTTTTATTAACTTGGACCCTCCATATTTCACTGGGTCAGATCCTAATGAAGATCCACAAGACTTTATAGATAAGATCAAACACACTTTGGATATTATGCATGTAAGTGGTAAAGAAGCATTTGAGCTAGCAGCATATTGATTAAAGGGTGTGTCTATATTGTGGTATAAAGCTTTGAAGCAATCTAGGGGAAAAGATGCACCTTTATCTACGTGGAAGGAGTTCAAAAAGGCATTATGTGACCATTATCTTCCATTTGAGATCAGAGAGTCCCGTGCAGATCAGTTCATAAATCTCCAAGGCTCTCGACATACACTAAACATAAGGAAAAAGCATTAGAAATACCGTGAAACCACGGTACATCAACACCCTCAACTTAAATTCGTTGTTTGTCCTCAAGCGACGCACTATGACTCACTACAAAATCTTTGTACAAAAGTATTCATTATTTCAACTTCCGCAATCATTTGGCTATCAATCCTGATTATTCTCATTATGTTCATGCATGGTATCACTATTAGGCATTGACTTGTGTAGAATCAAACCATAACCCAGATTTACTACGCAATGATGCCTGTCCTCTTCAATTTCTCACTGAGATGCTAATATTTCTGGTATTACAACTCCTGTCCTCACTTCAAATAACATCCTCATTTTTCACACAATGATTTCAGTTTGAGTATAAGGATCACTTTTCGATACTCACTCTCAGAACAAATTTATCACTCATTTATACATATTGCCATAGGCTTGCCCTTATTTTCACTACTTCAAATTCCTCATACGCACTTAGGATCACAATAGGACTTTTTTAGATTGTAACATAGGTTCAGGGTCAGGTAGGGTGTATTTAGGTATACTTTAGTGACTTGTTGCCCTCCTTGACATATCAGCTAAGCAAACCTCCTTTTCATCATTCTTATTTCGCCCTATTACTCAATTTCCTTTTTACTTTGTTGTTTTCCCTTTCTTATCCTTATGTGTAAGTGACTCTTCTCTTTTCTTGTGTTTATTTTGCTTTTTATTATATATATATATATATATTCTTTTTTTAGTCACTTCTGTTTTATTCTTTCTTTCTCTTCATTCTTTCAACCCCACTTTCCGTGGTTTTCCTTATAGCAGCCACCCTCAACTCATGATTTTGCCATGAGTCAAGGTTCACAATACCCATGGTTGGGTCATGGCCAAAATAAGGTTGCTTTCTGCATTAGCCACCCTCAACTTATGCTTTTGGCATAAACTGAGGTGCACATGTCCAAGGAGGGACCAGGGCCAACACATTGTTCCCAGAGAAGATCATTTGGGGTAAAAAAAATATCTAGTTTAGGCTCAATTCATTTGGATCAAAAAGGGATTAACTTCATTTGGTTTTCTGTTATTTTTAGGCTCAAGATTGACTATTTCGAACAAGGGCCTATGATCCTTTCCTAAGTGATTGTTTTGACTCACTTTTAGTAGGATTAACCAGGCAAGTTCTAGCTCAGTATTAATGGTGGTCATTCGAATTCACCTCACACTCACATGACATTCCTTGCATTCCCAGAGTATTAGACACCTAGTTCAAATCTTAGATTCAGGATCATGCAGAAGTGTATCCTTGTTTCGTGTTTCAAACCATACAATTATCACTTACTATGCCTAGTCATGCA
The DNA here is from genome assembly GCA_022817965.1 of Solanum lycopersicoides. Classification (NCBI taxonomy): domain Eukaryota; kingdom Viridiplantae; phylum Streptophyta; class Magnoliopsida; order Solanales; family Solanaceae; genus Solanum; species Solanum lycopersicoides. The sequence continues at coordinate 126,134 of JAJJBR010000962.1, forward strand.
AATGATTATCGAGATATCATATTTATATTAGCCATCATGCTTCAGATTCATACTATGTACATAAGATATGACATGCCGGTTCAACAATAAAAGTAATCAGTCTTTTTGGGAAAAAGAACACAGGCAAGAAAACCCCAAAAGAGGATCGTGAACTTTGGCTACTCAGAATTCACCCAAGCGTTCACTTTCCATTTACCCCACCCCCTACAAAAAATATTCAATTGTCCCCAATGCATAGAAAAGTTAAACTACGTAAAAGGGTAAGTGAAGCAAACCTGAGGCGCTAAGCGCCGGTGATCAGCAAGCTGGTGGGTCCGGTTCCCCGGAACCTGCTCCCTGCGTAGTCTGGACATCCTCAGTAATGTACTCAGCATCCACAGCACCATCAGTAGTGCCTCCCACAGAATCTACAATTTTGGAGCTAGACGCCCCGGCAGCTACTTCTACAGCCCTCAACCTACGGGCCTCCTCATCGGCAATCGAGGCTCTCCTCGCAGATTCCATCTCACGGCGCTCCTTCTTCCTCGCCCTATCCTCATCCTCCTCTCGACCCCTGCGTCTCTTGACAAGCTCTCATGGGGGAGGTGGAGGAACATCAGAAGTGGTAAACAGGGCGGCCATCACGGTGTCATCGGCAGGCTCCGCAGAAGGGGCCTCAGACTCGGGCACCCTCGCCTCTAAAATCATATCAAGATCCGCCCGCAGACTCTCAACCGCAGCCTGGAGAGTCGACATGTCCACCGGAGGGGCTGGTCGGGCTAGTACTCGTAATTCAAATGCGTCTAAGCGCTGGTGTACCTCAGCGATCTGCCTCTCTGTGTGCTGTACCATCTTGCGCTCCATGCGCTCCTCTGCCTCAGCAATAGTCTTCTGCATCTACGACTGGATGCGATGCAGAAGAGTAGCCTTCTGTGCCTCAAGTTTCTGGACCCGAGCAAGTGGGACCAGAGTGGCAGAAGGAGCCGAGCGAGAGGAGCTCGGGGCAGTGCTACTACCCGGGATAGACTCGACCAGAGTAGTGTCAGTGTGTGCAGAAGTAGCACAGGAAGCATCGTGAGCATGCTCTACGGTGTCAGCCAGGTTCTCACCAAATGGGGCCACCTCTTGACGGGGCCCTCTGCATGGGGCCAACTCATTGGCCTCATCCCTGATGAGGCCGATGTCAACATTTCCTGGCGGGGTCTTGAGCTGGTCAATGTGCCAAATGGGCACACCTGCTGATCTGCACAAAGAGAAAATCATGCAAGGGAAAGGGTAAGTCGTGGTGACCTTGAAGGCCCTCTCGTGCATGACCGCTTGGAGAAGCCAAGCGAAATCGACCTCGAACCCTGCCATCATTGCAGCCATCAGCACTGCACGATCCCAGGTGACTATGTTATCCGCAGCAGTGGGGGAGAGACAATGGCGGACGATCAACCAGAGAAACTTGGCCGTAAAGGTCAAGTTGGCCTTCCTGATGGCCCCCTTCGGCTCCATCACCCAATCCGCACCTCTCCATCAATAGATAGGTTCAGTGCCATCCACCTCTTGGTGGTCTCTCTCAGTGAAGGCTCGCGTAAAAACCGGCCCTCTTTAACAATTTGCCACCGGTAATCAAACTCGGCGGTGAGAGGTGTGCTGGTGGAGTCAGAATCCGTGCCGTACAGATATCGGCGGATGGCTGGTAGGGAGATGTCAACCTGGATGCCGCGTACTCGGACGTGCTCAAGTGGGGCCTGTTTGGCGGGGGCAGACCGCCTATCGATCTGCGAGCGAAGAGTAGCCACATAAGAGGCATAGAACTCGCGGACTAGCTCCTCACTGTAGCGACCCAAAGAACGAGCCGTCCACTCTAGCCGGTGTCTGGTGAAGAGGGTGTGAATATCTGGCATGGTGGGAGACTTCCCGTGAGGACCCGCCTCTCCAGTGTAAGAGTCCGTGTCATGACGCCTTTGTCATTGAGAACCTTGGCGTCTAAGTATACTTTGTATTGCCCGTCAACACCACCGGTTGGGCTGATCGGCAACGGGGCAGGGACTCCTGTTGGTGAGCCAGGGGTGGAGTCAGTGCTGTTAGCCTCATTATCTGAAGCAGACTGTGTAGCTGTGGCAGGGGCAGAGGCGTCTGTAGACCCAGAGGCTTCCTCTGACCACGAAACTCCTAAGGAGCCAGATGCTCCTTCGTCTTGGGCAGCTGACCCAGAAGGAGTGCCGGTCAGTGTGCGCTCCTCATCAGACTGGGAGGCAGTGACTACGCCGGGCGCCACCTTCTTGGGCGTGACTCGCGGTACACGTGGAGCTCGTGCTGGAGTAGCAGTGCCTGGGGGCACGTATTCTGGATCATGCTCATCATCAGAGCCTATCACCAATCGGGCAGACGGGGCGACAGATTTTGAACGCCCACGTGCGTAAACACGATCTTGTTTAGGTGCCATGATAGGTAGTACCTGTAACGAATCATCATTAGTACTTGAAGGATGAAACATGACACAAAAAGAAATAAAAACTTGAGACAATAATACACAGAAACTCAAACCAGTGATAACAGCTCTGAAGTAGCAGTAGGGCATGACGGACCTGGTGACGGACCGTCGTGCGTATGACGGACCGTCATGCAGTCCGTCATGTAATACTTGGCAACATAAAATATCAGAGGGAAAGTCTCAGACCGATACGACGGTTATGCAGGACGGACCGTCGTGGGTATGACGGTCCGTCGCATGTGTCCGTCAGTGGACACTTAGAAAAAGAGTTGAGACCCTTAGGACAGGGGTCTCTGACCGTCATAACGGTTGTGCAGGACGGACCGTCGTGGGTATGACGGTCCGTCACATGTGTCCGTCAGTGGACACTTAGAAAAGTTTGAGACCCAGGACAGGGGTCTCTGACGTCACGACGGTTGTGCAGGACGGACCGTCATGGGTATGACGGTCCGTCACATGTGTCCGTCAGTGGACACTTAGAAAAAGTGTTGAGACCCATAGGACAGGGGTCTCTGACCGTCACGACGGTTGTGCAGGACGGACCGTCGTGGGTATGACGGTCCGTCACATGTGTCCGTCAGTGGACACTTAGAAAAGTGTTGAGACCCTTAGGACAGGGGTCTCTGACCGTCACGACGGTTGTGCAGGACGGACCGTCGTGGGTATGACGGTCCGTCACATGTGTCCGTCAGTGGACACTTAGAAAAAGTGTTGAGACCCTTAGGACAGGGGTCTCTGACCGTCACGACGGTTTTGCAGGACGGACCGTCGTGGGTATGACGGTCCGTCATCGGGTTGTCGTGCTGTGAAACAGAGACAGAACTGAGGGTGCCAAATTTCCCCATGTGAGTCAAATGACAACCCAACAATGTTCTAATACAGATTAGAACCCTAATGGACAAGTTTAAAGCCCTATCAAATTGGCAAGTTTAAAGCCCTAATTTCTCTAGTATTGTCCAGGCATTTTGTGGAATTAAAGACCTAAGTTAGATAATATCTAGGCAAAAAACAGAAACCCATATGCAATTATAGGAAAAACAGTAAAACAACCAAAAAAGTAAAGGGTAGAGTTTCAGGATACATACCTTGGAAGAGGAACAACAATGCACAATTATGGCACTCAAGTTAGAAGACGAAGACTCACTGCAGCAGATTCCGACCAAGAGGGAAAATTTTGGGATGAAAAATGGGAGAAGATGGGGAATTTGGGAAGAGAGTGAAGTTGGAAGGGGAGAAAATGGAGGGAAGATTAAATGAATTGATAATGAAGGGGTGGGGTTTAAAACGTTTTAAACTTTTAAAATTCTTTAGCCGGGTCGGGTCGGGTAGCCGGGTAATGGCGTGACGAAACCGATGACGGTCCGTCGCAGTTGTGACGGTCCGTCCGTCGCACCTGTGCCCTAATTCTTCAAAAATACAAGAGAGCGTACCTGGCACGACGGAGTCATGCGACGGTCCGTCACAGCGTGACGGTCCGTCGATGTATCCGTCAGTGACTGATGTAGAGTAACTTGTCTGCAGAACTTCCTGTAGATGTGCTACCTGAAAATTTACAACCCATTAATAGAAAATGCTACCGTTACTAGAAAGAGAAAAACAAAAAACTATAACTATAAAGTGTTAGATGATAATTATTGGGTTGCCTCCCAACCAGCGCCTGATTTAACGTCGCGGCACGACTGAGGACACTTGATTACTCAGACTTCATCAAGATGATATGCCTCAACCACCTCATTCGCCGATTCCGCATGACCAATATAGATTTTGAGACGTTGTCCGTTCACCTTAAACCGCACACCTTCCTTGTTTTCCAACTCAAGCTCCATGAGGGAATAATTGGTGATCAAGTAAGGTCCAGTCCATTTAGACTTAGCTTGCCCGGAAACAAGCGCAATCTAGAGTTGAATAAAAGCACCGAATCCCCAATCATAAACTCTCGTTTCTCGATTTTTAGGTCATGGTACTTCTTCATCTTCTCTTTGTAGAGGGTGAGCTTTCATAAGCCTTAAGGCGAAATTCATCGAGTTCATTTAACCCATTTAATCGTTGTTCTGCAGCTTCGTTCCAGTCCATTTTTAGCTTCTTCATAGCCCACATGGCTTTATGCTCTAATTCAACCGGAAGATGACATGCTTTCCCATATACTAGTTGGTATGGGGACATACCTATGGGAGTCTTATACGCTGTCCGGTAAGCCCAAAGAGCATCATCAAGCCTCCTTGACCAATCTGTTCTACTAGCGTTCACTGTTTTCGACAAAATCTGTTTGATTTCCCTATTTGATACTTCAACTTGCCCACTAGTTTGAGGATGGTAAGGCGTGGTCACATTATGGCGAACCCCATATTTCTCCAATAATCCCTTGAACAATTTGTTGCAAAAGTGGGATCCCCCATCACTAATAATTGCCCGTGGGGTACCAAATCGAGAAAATATATTCTTTTTCAAGAATGCAGTGACACTCTTCCCTTCATTGTTTGCGAGGGCGATAGCTTCCACCCACTTGGATACATAATTCACTGCTACTAAAATATACTTCATTCCATGAGAACTCACAAACGGACCCATAAAGTCAATACCCCAAACATCAAATAACTCAATTACAAGAATGGGGTTTAGAGGGAGCTCTTGCTTTCTTGAAATGCCGCCATCTCTTTGACATCTATCACATGCTTTGGCGAACTCATGAGCATCTTGATGAATAGTTGGCCAATAGTAACCACTTTGTAAGATCTTGTGAGCAGTCCGGACACCACTATGATGTCCACCAAAGGGTGAGGAATGGCATGCCTCTAAAATACTCAACATCTCGACTTCTGGCACACAATGCCGAATAAGCCCGTCAGCACAACTCCTGTATAAGTATGGTTCATCCCAAAAGAATTTCTTCACATCGTACATGAACTATTTTTCTTTGATGAAAAGACAAGTCCGATGGAACAAATCACTAGCTAGGTAGTTCGCAAATCTGCAACCACGGAATCAGGTCTTGTGAGGCAGCCAATACATGCTCATCGGGGAACGTGTCATCAATATCAGTCTTATCCCCAACTCTCTCATTGCTTCATTCTTCTAAACGGACAAGTGATCAGCAACTTGATTTTCGGTCCTTTTCTATCCCTTACTCAAAGTCAATTCTTGCAGTAGTAATACCCAACGAATTAACCTTGGTTTCGCGTCCTTCTTCGCCATCAAATATCTCAGGGCTGAATGGTCAGTATGCACTATGACTCTAGTACCTAGCAAATAGGAGCAAATTTTTCAAACAAATACTACGGCAGGAGCTCTTTGTTCAGTGACTGTATAGTTCTTCTGAGCTTCATTGAGGGCTTTACTAGCATAGTAAATGGGATGAAGGATTTTGTCCCTTCTTTGTCCCAATACCACACCAAGGGCAACCCCACTCGCATCACACATTACCTCAAATGGACAGTTCCAATCTGGAGAAATAATGATGGGTGCAGATACCAGTTTTTCTTTGAGATCGCCGAATGCTTTCAGACAGGATTCATCAAAAGAAAACTTACAATCTTTCTCCAACAGTTTGCACAATAGATGTGCAATTTTCGAGAAATCTTTGATGAATCTCCTGTAAAAACCTGCATGCCCAAGAAAGCTTCTCACACCTTTTACAGAGATAGGTGGAGGAAGTTTCTCTATCACCTCGACTTTGGCTCAATCAACTTCTATGCCCTTTTCTGAAATACGATGGCCCAAAACAATACCTTCTTTGACCATGAAGTGGCATTTTTCCCAATTGAGAACTAAATTGCAATCTTCACATCTCTTAAGAACCTCAGACAAATGGCTCAAACATTGCTCGAAAGATTCACCAACCACTGAAAAATCATCCATAAAGACCTCAATAGTATCTTCCACCATGTCGGAGAATATAGACATCATACATCTCTGAAATGTGGCGGGTGCATTGCACAACCCAAACGGCATTCTCTTGAACGCAAAGGTCCCATATGGACAGGTAAAAGTGGTCTTCTCTTGATCTTCTGGTGCAATAGAGATCTGATTATACCCTGAATAACCATCAAGAAAACAGTACCACCCTTTTCCGGCGAGTCTATCCAACATCTGATCATGAAGGGCATGGGAAAATGGTCCTTTTCGGTCCATGCATTTAATTTCCGGTAATCCATACACACCCTCCATCCAGTCACCGGCCTCATTGGAACCAGTTCATTTTTTCATTGGGGACACAGTCATTCCCCCTTTCTTAGGTACACACTGAACAGGGCATACCCAACTACTATTCGGATTGGATAAATTACTCCTGCATCCACCCACTTTATGATTTCCTTCTTCACGACCTCTTTGCATAGGTGGATTTAGCGTCCTGGTGCTCAATACTTGGCTTATGATCGGGCATGAGTTGGATTTTGTGAGAACACATACCAGGAGGTATCCCAATAATGTCCGCAATGGTCCACCCATGCTCTTTTGAACCTTTTTAGCACTTAAAACCAAACTCTCAACTTGTTGTTCATTTAGATCTGATGCAATGATTACCGGTAATGTGTCGGTTCCTAAGAATTCATACCTTAGATGGGTTGGAGAGCTTTTAGTTCTAGCTTTGGAGCCTCTTCTATGG
>JAJJBR010000963.1:0-12412 GCA_022817965.1 Solanum lycopersicoides
CGTTGAAGGCAACACTATCTGGCAGTGTGTAAACACCGAAACACTAACGACGGGCATGTGTTTGATCGACGGGGCGTCGATGCAAACCGTCTACCAACACTTAGACAATTCATGGAATTCCCTCACCTGCATAGGTTTTCGACAAAAACAACGAATGTGCAGGACAGAGGAGGGCTGGTCCGTCGACTGACCCACGATCCGTTGATCGTGGGTCGTATGTGACACTGCCTCTTTCCCTGCACGTTTTAACTTAGTCTCATTTAATTAGTTAAGGGGTTAGATCATTATTTAGGGGTTTAATAGAGTCTAATTAAGTTAATTAACCCCATATATAAAGTCCCCAACCCCATTAGACTTAACACAACTCACAAAAGAAATCCTCTTCCTTCTCTTCTTTCTCTCTCTCTTGGAAGGCACCATTGAAGACCAAGCTAGGGAAGGGTTTTGGGGGATGTAAAGGGGTGATTTTACCATTAAATCTTCATCAAACGTTGAGGTATGGGATCTAGTTCACCTTTGAGATTTCTTTCCTCCAAGGGCTCCTTCAAAGTATTTCTAAAAGTTGAGTTTTCAAGTGGGTTTCATCTAATCTCGAAATTGATTTAATAAACTAAGTTATTTATAATTTCTTTAGGATATACTGAATAGATTAACATGTATTTTAACTTGATTATGATAATTCTTGATGGTTTGGTCTAAATTGTAGAACATGATCCTCAACCCTTAACCCTAGGTTGTGATCTTGACAAGTATTGTACATTGTTCATTCAATTGACTTGATTAATTATTAAATTACTATCCTATGATATTGTTGTATCAATTTGGAATATATGTAGATGAATTATAGGTCTATCATGCTAGTTCTTGAGATGTTGATTATGTTTATGAAGTATATTGTGAAATTGACCTAAGTATTTTTTCTTAAGTTATGATCTAGTGTTGAATTGTGTTATAGTGATGCAATCGGCCTTGTTATTCTATTGGATGTCATTGTGTGAGGATGTTATTCCCCAAATTGAGTTGAGTTATGGGTTGATGGTAAGACCTTGATGATGAACTATAAAGGAGGCTTGGTAAGTCTTGTAATCCCTATACTTTACTTCAAACTATGGTAAATTTTGATTAAGCCATGATATTGTTCGAGTATGCCTTGTTTAGGATTGATAGGGTGGTATGATGTTGAATTGAAATGTCTTGACTATGGTTCTGAGGTTGATTAAGATGTAAATGTTATAAGGATGGTGATGACTACCAAAGTGCCTTATTATGAATGAATATGTAAATGTGCTAACCTCACTTATATGGATTGTGATGAAAGGATTATACTCATGCAATTCTTATTGAGCTATGATGATGATGATTATACAAGGGCTAGACCCTATGGCCTCAACTAAGCTATGATTTTTTATAAAGGCTTAAACACATTTCAAAAAGGGACTCTAGCTTAGCACCGAGTGATCTTGTATGTGAGGAAGTGATACTTTTCCATATAGGGAAGGTAGGGTTCACTACGGTCCTTACGGGGTGGATAGACTCATTACCCAAATAGGGTGTAGAGTGATGTTTCCAAGATAGCCCCAACTTTCATAAACTATGTTGCCACCATAGGAATACTAGCTAGGGGATCCACCTAGATGCTACGTTCATGTTCGATTCTACGTTGGCAGTAGACCACCTTCCATCGGTGTAAGGTTTTACAACACCGGGTTCCACACTTAGCTCATGTGGTCTATGTCGGTTAAGGCAAGCGTTCCCTAAACTAAAATGAAGTAATAAAGTATAAACTAACTAGGCTGACTTGAGTGGTTTGACTTAGCCTAGGTAGAGGTATGGAACTCTACCTATGCCTTGCACTAGTTTGCGTTGATGGAAGCTTATGAGGTTAATATTATGTATGTATATGATGATAAATGTTATTGATGATTATGTGGTGATCTTACATGTAAATGATATTATATGATGAATATAATGCTTATGAACATGTAATTGGTCTTTGTTGTTAAAGTATGAAGTTATGTATATTCAAGACTATGTTATGCTATGTGGAGTGGGTTATTAGTCATGGTTCTTGTTTGGTTACTTGATTGAGTAAGGTTAGGGGGCTTTGCTTGGTCATTGTACTTGTTGACTTTATGGGGATTCATGATTGGTTGTCTTGCTTTATTATGATATGATAAACTCTTATTTATGCTTGTGACATTACTACTTGATGATAGAGTTGTATTAGAATATGGGTTCAAGTATGTTGATATGTATATGACTTGATTTGACTTGTTGAACATGTCTTAATGGTTGATATCTCTTGATTGATTGTCCATAAGACTTTAAAAATGTAAAATGACATGATTTAACTAAATGTCCCTTATTAGCATGTTTTGATCTTATATGTGCATATGGTCTCATGCATAGTACAAGTGATGTACTTACCCCATTTTCTCCCTTTTCCCAAACATTTTAGGTTCCAGTCGTTGAAGGCTCATTCGAGACGACTTGAAGAAGACTTGGATATGCTCTACCATCCAAGTGGGTAGGTCCTCACTTTCCGAGGGCGATGCCAATATCTAGCTTATGGAGTTGCTTTACTTTTAAAACTCTTATGTTTTTTCTATTTTCATTCGAGTACGAATTTGTATAAACCTATATGTGGCTTATTTACATTGATATAGGGCTATGTCCAAATTGCTATGATCGTTTTAGATGGTTATGAGATGAGACAATCTTGAGACTATGTTCATTATCTTATATATAAAGGTATGTGCAATAAAAGTAGAATACTATGTAATCTTCTTATACGAAGGGTCTATGTATACTCGATATGACTACATATATGTGTATGTAGAGTTCTATGTAAACCTCAATGTAGAAGTAGTAGAAGTTTTTAAATTTTCCGTATTTTTGACCTATTAATGTTATGACGAATGCTAAGAGTCTAGTCTTAGTCCTCAAAGAGAACGAGGACGCCGGTTACATCTAGGGGGTGCTCCCCGGATGTGATAAGTGCTTATCACAATTTCGCTTGAAATAAATTATACAAGCTCTAAGCTTATCCTCAAGGGTTTGAATAGTACGCTCCGCTTGACCATCCGGTTGAGGATGAAAACTGGTGCTTAACTTCACTTTGGTACCCAACACTTTTTGGAATGACCTCCAAAACCTAGATGTGAATTGTGTACCCCTATCTGATATGATGGATAACGAAATATCATGGCGACACAAAATCTCATCTATGAAGATCCTTGCATAATCCTCCGCCGAGTAAGTAGACTTGACGGGAATAAAATGAGCGGATTTGTTCAACCTATCCATAACCACCCATATGGTCATATGGCTTTTGTGTCCGAGACAAATCTACCACAAAATCCATATTAATGTCTTCCCACTTCCAAGTAGGAACTTCGATTTCTTGAAGTAAAGCACCCGACTTTTGGTGTTCGGCTTTCCCTTGTTGGCAATTTTTACATTTTGCAACAAATTTGACTATGTCTCTTTTATATCCTTCCCACCAAAACACTTCTCTAAGGTCATGATACATCTTTGAAGAACCCGGATGAATGGAGTAACGGGACCTATGAGCTTTCTCAAGAATCTGGTTCCTCAAGCTATCTACATTGGGAACACACAACCTTCCTTGATACCTCAAGACACCATCCTCCACTAAGGAGAATGACTCATTAAGGTTACCATAACCGAATTATTCAACTCCATCAATGGTAGATCACGTTGTTGTTTGGACTTCACCTCAACCACCAAAGACAATTCGGAGTTATGATGGACCATAAAACCACTATTTGGAGTATCTTCCAATCTAACACCCAAACGAGCCAACCTATGAACATATTTCACTAGGTCTTTCTTGGCTTCTTCTACATGAGACACACTACCCATGATCATATGACTTAGAGCATCCGCAACCACATTTGCCTTGCCAGGGTGGTAGAGAACACTTATGTCCTAATCTTTCAACAATTCCAACCACCTTCTTTGTCGGAGATTCAACTCATTTTCAGTAAACATATACTGAATACTCTTGTGGTCGGTATACACATCAACATGGACACCATACAAGTAATGCCTTTATATTTTCAAGGCAAATACCACAAATATTAACTCGAGATCATGAGTTGGATAATTCTTCTCATGCACCTTATGTTATCTAGAGGCATACGCTACTACTTTCCCATGTTACATAAGCACACACCCTAATCCCACTCGGGATGCATCACAATATACAACGAAGCCCTTGGTACCCTCCGGTAAAGTCAACATCGGAGCGGAAGTAAGCCTATCTTTCAAAATTTTGAAGCTTCTTTCACATGCCTCCGACCACTCAAATTTCATACTCTTTTGGGTCAAAGTAGTCAAGGGAGATGCAATAGACGCAAATTCATTCAAAAACCTCCTATTATAACCCGCTAGACCCAAGAAACTGCTAATGTCAGTTGGTGTCAATGGTCTAGGCCAATTTTTCACAGCCTCCGTTTTTCGTGGATCAACCTCAACTCCCTTACTAGAGATGATATGACCAAGAAATGCCACTGACCTCAACCAAAACTCACATTTGCTATACTTGGCAAATAGTATGTACTCCTTAGGAACTTGTAACACCACCCTCAAATGGTGCATGTGTTCACCCTCACTTTTCAAATATGCCATGATGTCGTCAATCAAAACAATGACAAATGAATCTAGATAACTTTGAAACACCCTATTCATGAGATCCATAAACGCCGCCGAGGCATTAGTGAGACCAAAGGACATTACTAAGATTTCATAGTGACCATATCTTGTCCGAAATGTTGTCTTTGGTATATCCTTACCTCTCACCCTAAGTTGGTGATACCCCGATCTCAAGTCAATCTTAGAAAAGTAGCTTGCCCTTTCAGTTGATCAAACAAGTCGTCAATCCGAGGGAGAGCATACATGTTATTAATAGTGACTTTATTTAGTAGGAGATAATCAATGCAGATTCTAAGGGACCCATCCTTCTTCTTCAAAAACAAAACCGGAGCACCCCATGGAGAAATACTACTTCTAATGAAGCCTTTGTCTAGTACGTCATTAAGTTCAGCCTTCAACTCTTTCAATTCGTCCAGATCCATTCGGTAAGGAGGAATTGAACTGGGATTGGTATCCGATAGCAAGTCCATAATAAAATCAATTTCCCGTGTGGGAGGGATTCCGGGAAGATCATTAGGAAAGACCTCTGGAAATTCCCTTACTACGGGGACTAACTCAATGGGAGGATTTTTGGAGTCTAAATCTTTGACTCTTACAATGTGATATAGACACCCTCTTGAGACCATTTTACATGCCTTAACAGAAGAGATGATACGACCTTTAGGAATAAAATTTTCCCCTTTCCACTCTAAAACGCGTTCATTTTGAAAATTGAACTTGACAATTCTAGTTCTACAATCAATGGAAGCAAAACAATCATGCAACCAATCCATCCCCAAAATGACATCAAAATCGACCATATCAAGTTCTACTAGTTCAACATGAATAACTTTATTGGGCAACATAATAGGACAATTTCTATATACCCTCTTTGCAACCACCGACTCACCTACCGGGGTAGTTACCATTAAAGGTTCACTTAGAATATCGGGCAAAATAACAAACTTACTAGCTATGAAGGAGTAACAAAAGATAATGTAGCACCCGGATCACGTAAATCATATACATCAATAGAGAAGACTTGTAACATACCGGTCACCAAATCTGGAGAACTCTCTTGTTCAACCCTAGAGCGAAGTGCATAAAAGCGATTCTTCTTTTGAGGATCCACATTAGAACCACTAGCTTGAGCTTGCCCACTACTTTTGTCTCGCCCCTTCAAATTTGGGTAATCCCTAACCTTGTGTCCACTCTTGCCACACCCAAAGAAATTGTCCGTCCCAAAAAGTCAATCCCCATAATGGTTCGTGTCACACTTTCCACAAGTTGGCTTCTTGTTTGGTGAGGTAGTACCTCTTCCCTTTTGCGACTTAGGGTTAGACACCCTATCACCCCGAGTCTTGGGAAATTTGGTAGGAACTTGATTAGAAAACCTCTTCTTGAACCTAGGCTTGTCTTGAATGTCAAGCCTGCCCTTTGAATAACCACCATCAAAAGATCTTGCCCTCTTGGCATCCCTACTCTTCCTCTTAACTCTAGTTTCTTTCACTTGTTGAGCATGAACCATGAGACGAGAAATGTTCATATTATCATGTAGCATAGCCAAATGCCATTTTTCATTCAAGTCATCCGACACCCCCATCACAAAGTGGCTCATTTCATCCCTAGGTCGGAAATAAAAGAAGGAGCATACTTTGACTATTTAGTGAATTTCAAAGAGTTGTCAAGTATCCTCATACCTCCTTGACGAAGGTGAATGAATTCTTCCACTTTGTCTTCCCTCTTCTACCTAGGAAAGAACCTATAAAAAAAATCCTTGTTGAAAATCTCCCATGTCACTGGTCCACCGCTTAAGGGCCTATTGTTTCTCCATTGGATGTACCAAGTTTGGGCCACATCTTTGAGTTGATAAGTATCTAACTCGGCCTTCTCACTAGTAGTCAACCCCATATCATAGAGGATCTTGTAGGTTTCATCAATGAACTATTGGGGGTGTCCCTAAACTTTGGACCCATAGAAAGTAGGGGGATTCATCATCGTGAAATCCCTCAAACGGGAGGCAATGGTACCAACATGTTTGTTTCCTCGGGGTACAACCTCCCGGTTAGCTGGGGCGGTCATGGCTTGTGCTTAAGTAGTGACGACTTGTACTTGTGTAATAATGGTTTGGTCCATTTGTATAAAGGCTGCCCTTATGTCCCCATCCGTCAAAGGTGGAGGATTGACCGGAGCTTGATCATAATTAACAACTTCTTCAAGAGGAGGGACTTGATTGCCTTGGGGAGGAACTCCCGCATTGGCAATCTCTTCATCAAGTCTTCGAGTGGATGTTCATCGAGTATTCATTGCCTATAATCACAATAAAAGGATTAGATGCTAATGTCACATAGATTCAAGACTCTCGAAGCACGATATTGGATTTCCAAGAAAAGGAGAGTTTCCTAAGAATCATACATTTTCCTATTCATAAGTGTGGAGCGCTTCACAATTATGAATAAGAATCTACATAGACGTGGTTAAGTGAGACTGTCACGACCAGGGTCTAGACCCTAGACAAAACCGGCATTGTTGACCTCTCGGAGGTCGCAGACAAGTCGACATACATCATCATTACATCGCATAGGTTAATTTTAGCGGAAAATTTAAAATTTTTGTTAGCTTTGAAGTATACATAGACTTCATAGTAAGAAACAATATATGCGTATAAGATTTGCATTATATCACATCAGTTCACAACAACCATCTAATAATAAGATATTCAAATGAAGGAAATAGTTCATAACTGCATTAATATAAAGTTGCCAAAATGGCACCAATACGACGTCTGAAAATAAGTATGAAAGAAACGCTAGTGGAACACCTTCCACTAGCTTATGTCTACTTCTAGGCTAGAATATAAAAGATAAGCATCCTCGAAAATATGAGGTCCTACCAAGTCCGGATGAATGCTCCACGTCCGGATAGCTTCCACGTAGTCTCCTAAGCTCTAGCGTCCACCTGCACCTGCACCTAAAAGTAGAGGGTTATATGGAATTAGTACACACTTGTACTAAGTATGGGTGCATGCAAGTACACACCAAGTACATGCATGATTAAGAAGAGCTCTCTCCTAACGATATGAGTTATGGAAAGCCAAGTCAGTTGGACTTGCCAAATCAGATTAGGAAAGTCATGCTATGAGAGTAACATGCATCATCATTCTTTTCATATTGCACACAACACATGACATATTCCATGTAGCTCATACATATATTACATATTATTCGTTCATATGCCGTGAGACCTTGGAATCACGGACTTAACATTAGGACTTCCCAAATGAGGGCTCAACATATGGGACCTCAACTAGGGAGCCTTCTTTAGCAAACACAGAGTCTGCTTCATTTATTCATACGTACTTTATTTTTCATTCATTTATATACCTAGGATGTTGTTTAGGAATCTCTTCGGGTTCACTGTCCAATGACCAAGAATGACCTAGTGTCATTACTTGAGTCTAGTTCACCTCTTCATTATCCTATCCAAACACCTTTGGTATCATTCATTTCATTATGTGCATTACATGAGTCTGGCCTCATTCTTTCTTTGGGAACTTTAACTTTAACCGACATAGATCATTTGAGCTCATGAAATCCAGTGTCTACCCCACACCGAAAAGAGGTGGAATCACCGGCCAAAGTGAGACCAAAACATGCTAGCGTGTATAGGGAAATGAACCCTGCTAGAACCCTATGTTGGCAGCATAGGTTATAAGACTAGGAGATATAAGGAGACCCATACCCGCCTAAACGGACAGTCTCATCTCATGAGACTTACACGAAACTCTGCCTTTCAAAAATAAGGAATCGCGACTAATAGCTAGCCTATCGGTGCTCTGTATAAAGTTCCATTACATTCATCTTACACATCATAGAAGCTGGCTTCTAGCATGAGGGCATGATTTCTCATTAGATGATTTCTCATCTCATCATTAGTATTGACTGTGTATTAATCTCAATACTTTCATTAGAGTGTTTCTTAGAGACTGGTCTCTTTATTAGTTTTACACTGTCATAGGTGAGTACGGTTTTTGGTAACACTTATTAGGCTCATTTGAGATTTGATCTCGTGTGTCATATTATCCTCTTTTCATGTTGTCACCACATTCATTAACTTTAGCATTTTAGCTCTTCATAATTACTCACCCCATTACGTGAATGTTCATTTCATCATATGCCAATGCACTTGGCTTTTTAGTGTGTTTCACACTCTTACTTAACCCTCTGGGTCACATCATTTCATCATATATATCTTAGGTTCACTTACTTTTAAACGTACGCTGGACTTATGAACCCATACGTACAAGCCATGAGGCCTCGTTCATAATTCGTCTAAGTGACTTATACTTACCCAAGATTATATGGTACAAGACTTATGCATCTTGTAAGTATGCCAAGGTCTCGAGTTCGATTCCTATAGGCAGATTCATTAAATATTTATTCACGTAAGACTTATGCATCAATACGGAATTGGGCAAGGGAACCCGATTTGAATCCCTTGAGCAACACTTAGTCTTATATTAAATTTTGATTTAAAATTTCAGCTTGGGGACCCGAGATCGAATCCCAACGCCTACATTTTTTCTTTCTTTTCTCTCCTTGACTTTTCTGTTTTTGACCGAGAGGATGTGGGATCGATCCCCCACAACCTCATTTTATTTTTCTTTAATTGGTTCTCCTAGTTTCCTCACCTATCCGAGAGGTTGTGGGTTCGATCCCACACCCCATTTTATTTATTTTTATTCTCGCATGGACTGGTCTTAATTTCGGCCAAGGACACACGGTTCGAATCCATGTACCTCATTTCTTTTAATTAATTTTCTAGGTTCTCTTACTCGACTAAGACCCGAGTTCGATTCCCCCTAACCTCACATTTATTATTAAATTTTCAGTAGCTTGCATATGGTGAGGTCTCGGTTCAATCCTGATGACCTCACATTTAAAAAAAAATTGAAACCCAAAAAACCTTCAAACGGCTTAGCCAAGACCAAATTTCCAGATATCAATCATTTATACGTTAGATTTTAGGACAATTCATTGGACATTTCGTATGTTATTTTTGTGTATTTTCGTGGTTACATTTTTGTCAAGAGTTTTCACTCGATTCAGCAACATCACACCTCTTATGAACATCACGATTTCTACAAGTAATTGCATATCAAAACACAAGGATTTAACATGCCATTTTCACACTCCAATCCGTGACCAAGAGTCACTGCATACAAGTTGCACACATACTTGTCACATAGTTTTGGAAACCATAATTAATTACCACATAAATCCGAACATACATACATGAACATAATCATCACGAAAACGCATTATATCCCTAAATTCTACCAAACATACCAACCTATAACAATCGATGGAGCTAGTGACAGGGACATGCAACGGGAAACATTCCTAGTTTTTGGATTAGATACACTGAATCTAGGGGTTCTTGGGAAAGGGACCAAGAGTAAGAAACCCATACCTTTTCTGTTATTCAACACTGTTTCAAAACTGATAATTCACTTCCAACTCCACGAAATCAATGCCTCACCACCGAACCTCAAGCACAACCCGTCGAGAAATTTGCTTTTTTCCTTCGTTTTTAAACTAGTTTTTTTCTTTTGAGATTTAGCGTTCAGGTTCTTCAAGAGTGATGAACTATTATTTTGTGTTCTTTTAGTGATAAAATAACGTGAGAAAGAGAGTGGAGAAACGTGAGAGTAAGTTTAGGAGTAGGAGTTTTAGGTGAAGACTTAGTCAAACTAGGACTCCTTGTCATTTAAATTAAAAATATGATCTTCTAAGGCTTAAGTGAGATGACTAACATTCCCTTAATTAAATCAGATAATCAAATACCAATTAATTCAACTTAATATTGCTTCCACCAAGGATCGAACCCAGGTGAAGCCTAACTCGCAAAACGGGTCAATCCGGGTCGACCCAACCCAAACCGTCTACTAATTACATTAATTAATTACTTAATTAAATACTTAGGGTAATTACGATACTACCCTTAGCCTGGAAAAGACCATTTTGCCCCTAGACATTCCAAACCTAAGATTACCCCTTTCAAGTCCGGTTAAGACTCATCCGGGTAAATACTAATATTCGGGTGCCCTTCATGGCTGGACCCAACCTTGCCTAGCTCAACTAACTCACCAAGTTGGTTGGTTTGGATGGTGCGGTCAACTTAAAAGAGCTTTTAAGCTAAAAAAAAAAAAACACCCCTTTCTCAGCTTTTAACTTTTGGCTTAAAATAAGTTTTTTTTACTTAAAATAAGTCACTTTGAGAATTGTCAAACACTTAAATAAGTCAAAACCAGCTGTTAAGTCAGTTTGACCATCTTTTAAGCTAATCCAAACAGACTCTATAATGGGCAAGGTGTCCAAGGTGCTCAAGTGCCTCCTCAAGGTGATCATGCCCCTAATGTGGAAGGAGGTAATGAAGTGCCGGAGTTGTCTAATAGGGTAATTGGAGAGGCTTTGCTTGCTTTAGCCCGAGCCGTAACGACTCAAGCTAACTTGAACATGGTGCCTAGGGTTAATTCTATGGAGAGCACTATGTCATCTAGGTTGAGAGACTTTGTGAGGTTGAATCCTCCAATATTTCTTGGCTCTAAGGTGAATGAGAATCCCCAAGAATTTCTTGATGGTGTGTACAAAGTTTTGAGTGCTATGGGGGTTACGTCTAGGGAGAAGGCGGAGTTGGCTTCTTATCAATTGAGAGATGTGTCTCAAATTTGGTACACTCAATGGAAGGACAATAGGCCAAATGGTGTTGGGTCCTATTGAGTGGGAAGAATTCAAGGAAGCTTTTCTTGGTAAGTACTTTCCCCGTGAGAGGAGGGAAGTGAAAGTAGAGGAATTTATCAATCTCAAGCAAGGCAATATGAGTGTTGAGGAATATCTTTGAAGTTATCAACTTTGTCTAGGTATGCACCTTCCCTAGTGTCTAATCCAAGGGATGAAATGAGTCGCTTTCTGACGGTGTAGCCGACTTAGTGAGGGAGGAATGTCGTACGGCTATGTTGCATGATGATATGACTTTGGCTAGACTCATGGTGTATGCACAATCAATTGAAGAGTCTAAACTTAGGAGGATGTCAAGGAACTTGAAAAGGAGTGTTGCTAGTGACCAAGAGCAACCTAGGTTCAAAAAGAGGGCTCAAACTCAAGATGGACCTAGTGTGCCTTAGAAGAAGTTTGAGAAAGGAGGTGGTTCTAGCAATGAAAACCTACATGTGCCACTTGTGGTAAGAGACATTATGGTGAGTGTCTAGTGGGTACAGGTAGTTGCTTTGGATGTGGAAAATGGGCACAAAGTGAGAGATTGTCAAACATTGCTTCTAGGAAGGAGGTAAGAAGGTTGAGCCTAGTGTTCCAAAGGAAGATGCTCCAACAAAGAGGCGTTTTTCTATGCACTCCAGACTAGAATTGAGAAGCCGGGTGATGGTGATGATGACGTTGGTAAGTTCTTGTTTCTTTTGATAGTATGAGTTCCTTCTAAGTGGGGTGTATGGTTAGAATTGTGCTAGAAGTTGTTGCATGTGCATGATGTTTAGGAGTTTGGTTGAATGAATTTCATTAACCTCTTGCATTGTGCGTTTTATGAAGCTTTGAACATGTTGTAAAAGGTGTTTATATGATGTTACTTGTATGTTAGCATGTCTATATCGCGAATTGCTTAAGATTTCATTTTTTGAAAATTTCCCTAAAATCACTGTTCACGATTCACTGTTCACTATAATATTTTTTGAAAGGTGACT
>JAJJBR010000963.1:12437-54304 GCA_022817965.1 Solanum lycopersicoides
AGATAAAGTTATTAATTTAATGACTTAGAGTAAGGTTTTATGTATGAATTGTTGTATTTATATAGGATTTGTTCTAACACTGAAATTTTCCCACACCTGAATTTTTTATATGTTTTTTATAAGATTATCTATTCATGAATATGAGAGCAGGTTTTCTTATATATATGTAATGAGCACAGTGTCTTTCAGTGTTGATAAGTGTCTTGTCACAGCGCCACTATAGTGCAATATATATGAATTTATGAGTTATTGTATATTAAACAGACCATTATATGCTGTACACAGTGGTGTTGTAGAGTGTAACCTATTCGCCGACAAGCATGACGACTACCTGAAGCGGACAGGTTGTGAGCCCGAACGTATAGTTACTGGATTCCAATGGACCTCGGAAGACGCTGCAGAGATGATCGTGACCGGTAGTAATAGATACTTGGACACGTAACGCATGAAGTTAGTGAGTCTCTCTCTTGTCTGAGTAACAGTGTGATATAGGCATGGGTTGAGGTTCTCGAAGACATTGGTCTTATCCGGCTGCTTTCTCTTGCTGTGCCGATGCGTAAGGCCTGAGTTCGGATTTCCCCCTAACTCACATCTATCTAATTAAGATGGTTTTCGAGGCTAGTATCTACTGAGGTCAACTATGAGTAGTTCAAGCGAGCTCAGGTTCAAGGGACACCGCGACATAGATAGACCTGTGTCACGACTTTAAAAATTAAAATACCGACTAGTATAAACATGCTAGTCCGGTATAGAAATAAGGTATGGACGAGTGTGCATCATGACTGTTGAGCTAATAAGAGCTCTCCAGTTACTTACACGAATTGCATATTTGCGATTCCCTGGGTAGGTCTATAGATACGGGCGAAGGGCCGGGATTATCACATGGCTGGTATCGGAACTATGAGTATTGACCTCACTCATATAGATTGCGAGTCTGAATGTAAAAGATTGAGGTCACTGTCACACTCGCTCCGAGATGGAGACGCCTGGTGAGCTAGAGACGCGAGAGACAGTCTTCGTAGATGTTATTTTTGTGTATTTTCGTGGTTACATTTTTGTCAAGAGTTTCCACTCGATTCAGCAACATCACACTCTCTAATGACATCACGATTTCTACAAGTAATTGCATATCAAAACACAGGGATTTAACATGCCATTTTCACACTCCAATCCGTGACCAAGAGTCACTGCATACAAGTTGCACACATACTTGTCACATAGTTTTGGAAACCATAATTAATTACCACATAAATCCGAACATACATACATGAACATAATCATCACGAAAACGCATTATATCCTTCCCTAAATTCTACCAGCAAACATACCAACCTATAACAATCGATGGGAGCTAGTGACAGGGACATGCAACGGGGAAACATTCCTAGTTTTTGGATTAGGATACAACTGAATACTAGGGGTTTCTTGGGAAAGGGACCAAGAGTAAGAAACCCATACCTTTTCTGTTATTCAACACTGTTTCAAAACTGATATAATTCACTTCCAACTCTCACGAAATCAATGCCTCACCATCGAACCTCAAGCACAACCCGTCGAGAAATTTGCTTTTTTCCTTTCGTTTTTAAACTAGTTTTTTTTCTTTTGAGATTTAGCGTTCAGGTTCTTCAAGAGTGATGAACTATTATTTTGTGTTCTTTTAGTGATAAAATAACGTGAGAAAGAGAGTGGAGAAACGTGAGAGTAAGTTTAGGAGTAGGAGTTTTAGGTGAAGACTTAGTCAAACTAGGACTCCTTGTCATTTAAATTAAAAATATGATCTTCTAAGGCTTAAGTGAGATGACTAACATTCCCTTAATTAAATCAGATAATCAAATACCAATTAATTCAACTTAATATTGCTTCCACCAAGGATCGAACCCAGGTGAAGCCTACCTCGCAAAACGGGTCAATCCGGGTCGACCCAACCCAAACCGTCTACTAATTACATTAATTAATTACTTAATTAAATACTTAGGGTAATTACGATACTACCCTTAGCCTGGAAAAGACCATTTTGCCCCTAGACATTCCAAACCTAAGATTACCCCTTTCAAGTCCGGTTAAGACTCATCCGGGTAAATACTAATATTCGGGTGCCCTTCATGGCTGGACCCAACCTTGCCTAGCTCAACTAACTCACCAAGTTGGTTGGTTTGGATGGTGCATAGGTTCAGAGGTCTGGTTCTACGCGCATCAATCCGTGTGAACCCGGTCTAATCTAGGCATTCTAGGTACGTTTAGGCATTACTTCGCATAGTCATTTTCGGGTTTTTACAGAGACATAGACTCGAAAGATATTCAACCTCATGCTCTGATACCAACTTTGTCACATCCGGAGCACCCCCTAGACGTAATTGGTGTTGTCTTCTTCGAAGAGGACTAAGACTAGACTCTTAGCTTACATCATTACATTCATAGGTTAAAAATGCGGAAAACTTAAAACTTTTCTTCTATCTATATTAAGTTTTACATAGACCTCTCGCATACACATAATATATTCATATCGAGTATACAATAGACCCTTCGCATAAGAAGATTCCATTGTCTTCTACTTTTATTGAACATATATACATAAGATATAACATAGTCATAAAACCAGATGTCTCATCTCATAACCATCTAAGCATGAGTATAACAATTGGGCATAGCCCATACACCAATACAATAAAATCCACATATAGGCTATACAATCTTTAGTACTCAAATGAAAGGAAATGAACATATTGTCTTTAAGACTAATCAATATCTGAAGGTAGAAAATGGCATTCTTCTCGAAGTAGTGAGGACCTACCCAACTTGGAGAATGATAATCCAAGTCTTCCTTCAAATGTCGTCACAAACCCTTAAATGACCGGAACCTAAAATGTTGGGAAAAAGGAGAAAATGGGGTTAGCACATCACTTGTACTATGTATGAGACCATATGCACACACAACATGAAATCATGCTATAAAGGGACATTTCCTTAAAGTATGCAATTTACATTGAAAAGACTTATGCACATTCAAGAACCAATACAAGTCAATCATGCATATTCATTAAGTCAATACCATGTACATCACAAGACCAACAATACTAAGTCTAGTCAAGTCAAAATGCATATCAACATAATTAAGTACATAATGAATACAACTATCTCATCAATTCATAACATCAACAAGCTTATATAAGAGTTCATAACTTCATAACCAAAGCAAGACCATCACTCATGAACCTTATTAAGTCCACTAGTGCAATGACTAAGCAAAGCCCCACAACCTTACTCAATCAAGTAAACCTAACAAGAAACATAACCAATGTCCAACTTCACATAGCATATCATTAAGAGTAAACATCATCATATAGTGTCATCAACATGTCAGATCATCATATACATATCATTAACACTTATAAGCATATACATAGATAAGAACATCCTTCTACGACTTCCCTCAAGGCTAACTAGTGCAATGTATAGTTAGAGTCCCATACCCCTACTTAGACTAAGCTAAACCATTTAGTTCATCCTAGTTAGAGTTCATTCATTACTTCATTTTACCTTTTGGGAACATCTTGCCTTAACCGACATAGACCACATGAGCTAATGTGGAATCCAGTGTCATGGAACCCTACAGTGAAAAAGGCGGACTACTTGCCAAGGTAGAACATAGCTTCTATGTGGATCCAATTGATACTATTTATATGGGGGAAATATAGTTCAAGAACTAGGCGATTTAATGGACCCTCTTTATGCTACATGCATTATAGTCTGCAATCTCATGAGTACATTAGTCATCCTACCTTCCCTATATGGAAAGGGACACTCCTCACTCTAGTACACTCGGTTCTAAGCTAGAGTCCCTTTTGAAATATCTTTAATGCCTTTATTAATTATCATAGATTCGTGTAGGTCATAGTTTTTATGCCTTATATAATCATCATCATCATAGCTCAATAAGAATTGCATGAGTATTGCCCTTTCATTACAATTTTATACATGTGAGGTTAGCACATTTACATAGTCACATTATAATTAGGCACATTGGGAAGTTATCACCATCCTTATAACATTTACATCCTAGCTAACATCTCACAAGACATAGTTCAATACATTCCAATTCAACAAAATATATACCCTATCTTCACATAAGGTATACTTCAATACAACATCATCACTTATCACAAGTAATCGTAATTGAAGTAAAGAATTGACATCACAAGACTTAACCCAATCTCCTTCGCAAGCCATCATCAAGGTCTTACCATAGACCATCCAATTCGACCAATAATGGGTGTAATACCATCACACAATAGTAAACAACATAATAATAAAGTCAATTTAATCACTACACTACCATTCCTTACTAGTTCATAGCCTAGAATTAGAGACTTAGGTCAAATTCATGATCTACTTCACAATCTAGGTTAATTACTCAATAACTAGCATAATTGGATTACTATATATCACAATATACTCAAAACTTGTCATAATAGCAACATAGAATAGTAATTCACACATTAACCAAGTCAATTGTATCAATACTACATAATTCAATTCAAGATCACAACCTAGGGTTAAGGGGAAAAGATCATCTTCCACAAACTAAGTCAATTCATTAAAAAGTAGTGTAGTTGAATCATAATACATGTTAATATACTCATAATAAACAAATGGAATTATAAAGAAAGCAATTCATAATATTAATTTTGTATTGGAAGTAAACCCACTTGAATTTCATACTTTTGGAATCAATTTGGAGGAACCCTTTGGGGAAAGATATCCTAAAGGTTAAAGAATCCCATACCTCACTAATTGATGAAATTTGATGGAGGAAACTTGATCCTTTGAAGACCTAGAACCCTCCTTTTGTTGGTATTCCATGGGGTTTCTTTGGGAGAGAGAATAAAGAGAGAAGGAAGAGTTATTTGGTGTTTGGGAAATTATGAGAGTTAAGTGCAGTCTTGGTCTTAGGGTATTTTTTATAGGGACTTTAACTAACTTAATTAAGCACGCTAATCCCTAAATAACTTCCTAACTAAACTAACTAATTAAATGAAATGAATAAAATAAGGCAGCAATGCAGGGGCCTGACCTACGAGACCCTGACTGACGGGCCATAAGTCAGTCGACGGGCAGTGTGGCCTCCGTGCTGCACGTCCGTGGTTTTGGCCAGAGAGTTTCCAAAACAACCCCTTCACAAATTTGGCTATGTGACCATCGTCGGTGTCAATTGGCGCCCCATCGATTGGACCACGATTCGTCACCTGCAACTCATTGATGGACACTGCCATTTGGGAGATTTTTGCCAAATTGCAAGGGTCCTCCTCAAGGGCTCTTGGTTGGTCCTTGGGAAGTCGTACCCAGACGTTTCTACTATAAACTAACTCTAATACGTGTTAGACTCCTTACCACCAAATTTCATCATTTTTTGACTCGTAAAATTTAGTCAAATAGGCTAAGGCACGCTAGCACCTCTTGAACTAGATTCCGGACGTCATGGACGTTCCTTGACATTTTGGTTCTAAAACTTCCTAAATTACTTATATACATTATAATTGACTTAAAAATAATGTTACAACTCTTAGACACTCATGTTAGTCTCTAGATTACACTTTAGACTTTCGGAGTATTACAATCATAAGTTAGAACAACCCTTTCACTTTAGAAACCAATAGTAAGTGAGTAAACCTTTCACTTAAACACTATATTATAATCATGAGAACTACTCTTCAATCATATAAAAATCATACCATATCATGCATACATACTTCATAGCTAATTCAAGTGTATAGGGTTAAGGATGAGAGGTATTTGTCATCAACATCACAACAACACATTATATATAGGATCATTACTATCTAAGTAACTCATCTTTCATAATTGAGTTGAAGAAAGAACCAAACTTCATACCTTCTTGCCCATTAATGGTCCCTCATACTTCAATTACCAAAGATTACATAATCAATACACAATCAAGGTAATTCAAGAAGCAACACATATCTAACATCATTATATACAATCCATATACTCATCCTTTCTACAATCCACCATAGAAATTTCAGGGTTTTGGCTGTTTAGGGTAGAACAAGGGTCCAAGGGGAAATTTCAAGTGATTACAAACAATTCACAATCATTACATAACTAAAAAAAGAATAAATGATCACAATTAATCACAATAAATTCATAAATTTCGTTTCTAAAAGAGGACCAATGTATAGATAGAAACCCTAGTTTTGGGGAAGCTTTGAAATACTCTTTGAAGGGGCATCTTTGGGAGAGAAGTCCCAATAGTGAAAGAAACAATAACTTAAGGATGATTAGCCACATATTTGATTTGGATTCCTTGCTGAATTTGTCTTCTTATTGAATCTCTAGAGTTCCTTCATGGAGGATTGAGCTGGGGAGAGAGAAACTAGAGAGAAGTGAGAGTCTTTGATATTTTGGGATTTTTGAAGTGTGAAGACTTGTTTAATGGGTGAAAATCCCTCACTATACCTAAAATAACTAATTTAGACCGACCCCACATTTAATTGGCCAAGGGTGGAATTTAACAAACCACCCTTGGCTTGGCCGTGTATTGCACCAGTTCGTAGGCACCCATCGACGCCCTCAATCAACGGTCTGTAGTTCCATGAATAGACTGTCCTGGAAATTTATTGTTTGGATCATAGGCTGATCAAATGGAGCCATGGATCCATAATCTAAGTATGGACTCACGACCTTCATCGACGGGGAGTCATTTGTCTTTGTCGTTTGCATGCTGTTTTGACAACTTTTTGGGGTCAATGTTTGGGTCCTCCTCGAGGGACTTTGGGGTGGTCCTCGGGGATTCGTACCCAGATTTTTTGACCCAAAACATGCTCTAAGGTGTACCCTAAGAATTGTTACAAGGTTTGACCTTCATACGACCTTCAAACCCTTTCCAAGATATAAAGGAACACTAGACCACTTTCACTAGTCTTTGGACATCATGGACGTTTCTTGAAATTTAAGCTTTAATACTCTTAACTAAGTTATTTACCTTTGTTTTAGGTATAACATCATAATTTTTCATCAAGTGAAGCTCTAGTATAGGTCATAGAATTTATGTGGTGTTACAACCCTACTCTTTCTCAAACTCAAGTGCTCAAGTATTAAAACAAGTTTAAAGTGATTGTAAAAGACTTCTCAAAATGGGTTTCATGCCGAACTATGGGCGTGACGACTCAATTCAAGATTCTCAATAACCATACACATAACTCAATACTCGGAACTCAACAAATTCCAAAACTCAAGAACTCAATTATACTACTCATCTAAAGAGTGGTTCACTCAGAGGGTTCATGCGGGACTGTGGTCATGAACAACTCAAATCACAGACTTCATGAAACTACTCATTTCAAGAATGCTAAAATCATAGGTTTCATGCCGAATTCTAGGAATGAGCACCTTAACTGAAGAACCATCATGGGTAACCTTTAATAGTCCCATGATTAGGAATAGAATCTTAAAGGGTTAGAAACTCATTATTAAAGACTTAGAACTTGAAGATACTACTCCTCTCAAAGATACTCAACTTATGGAATTCATACGGAACTTATAGGCATGGATGACTCGACTCAAGGGTCTACATAACAGTATGGAACTCATTTATATTAATCTTCTCATTCTAATACTTACTTACTCATAACATAGCTTAAATCAACAGTTGATCTCAAAGAACTCACGATTTCACTCAAAGAAATTCTTGAACTGCACTCCTAACTCTTTCTTGAATTTGAATTATGCATTATGAATTCAAGACTTATTATTCATGATATGAAGGGTCTCAATAATAATTTAGACTCATGAATATATTCTCCTCAAATCACTAACTTTCATCTCGAGAATTCCTTAAAACGTCAACAAAACATGATTTAGAATGAAACTTCAAGAATACTTATCAACAACTCATCAAGAACTTAAATTGTCAATATTTATGGATAGATCCGCAAAAGAAACTCATGATTGATGTGTGGGTGAACGAACCCAACACTATGGACGCTGATATACCTCAAGGAACTAGGTTCTTGGCTGAATATTGAATTTCTTGAGCGAACGCTTGAGACTTTGAACTTTTTCTCCTTTGAACTTTTTGAGCACCTCTAAAAACCCTAAGCACATTTTGGGAATAACTAAAAATGTTTCCCAGTGGTTTAGACTAAATATGCTTAAACTCGATTGGATAAGGAAAAGACAAAAATACCCCTCATATTTTCAAGTATCTTTCATTATTTGAAAAGTCCAACTTCAAACAAGAATATCTCCCACATACGAGCTCAATAATTCGCAAACTTGGAGGCGTTGGGAAGAGGATTCCAAGACTTATAATTTGATATTGTAACGACCCAAAGTACCCCCTAAAATTTAGAGTACTCTTGAGTTGCCACACGGCGTACTTGACCTCATGGAGGTCTTGACAAGCCTCTTAGCTATCATTCATTACATAAGTATTAAAAGTAGTGTGGAATTAAAACTATTCACAAAACATCATAAAAGGAAATATTTATAAAAGTAAAAACAAGTATCATCGTCACAAGCTACCTTAAAGACATATCTTAAATCTTAGGGTCACACCCTTTACATTGAACGAAAATACTAACTCTTAACATAAAGGAAACTACTAAAAACGAAACATAGACTATGTCCTCGGATAAATGAGGACATATTCGATTCCCAAGCCTTGCCTTCCACCTATAATCATAGAGATATATAAAAGTATGGAATTAGTACAAACATTGTACTAAGTATGGCATAATGCAAAAACATGCTAAAATAGGATATTTTAGTTGAAACAATACTTACATGCTATTTTAATAAAGTCTTCATGAACTAATCTTTCAAAACATCATATGAACCAACATTTAGCAATTTAGGCAAGACTTCCATATTTCTCACATAAAGACATACATTACAGTGAACTCACTTTAGCATATAAATTCTCCCTATCCCAATATATCCTAAGACTCACCTACATAAAAAATGAAGAGACCACCCATACAATCTCTTCAATACACACCTAAGTGATCCTTAAGGCAACAAAGGATAAATATACTTCAATATAATCCATCAAGTCAACATACTTTCACTAAAGACACTTTGAGGAACAAACATATACTTAGTAACTTCATATAAGAACCATCCTCCAAGACAACTCCTAAGTTACACTTAGCGCAATGTGACAATAGCAACCCATACTACTACTCCCACTTAGTGCTCCTTAGGAATTACCCTAGACTAGGCACATCACATTAATCATACAAAGCTTTCATCATACTACACATAATATCAACATACATCATTAACTTCATAAGTCAACATGCTTCATTTCATAAAGTAAACTTACTTCATTTAACATCATATAGTGACCCATTCATACATTCTCATAAAGGACAACCAAGACTCCCTCCAAATATATACTTGTGCAATGGATATATAGCGTCCCATACCACAACCTACCATAAGTAGTACACACTTAAGAAGACTTAGTTCATAACATACATTAGTGTGGGGGATAGCTTTAACTGAAATTGACCATGAGAGCAAGACATGCAATCCCGGTATTGACCCCTACCAGATGAGGGATCCCTACTTGCCTAAGGTAGGGTCACATTCTTAGCCTTTACATTGATCTCCCAATAGGTATACCTATGTGGGAGCATACTTAAGGGATAAGGAGATTGCTACTAAGTGACTCATTCTCTACTAACGAGGAGTACTCATCTCAAGAGGTACATTTGGATACAACATCTTTATTCACAAAGTAGAACCACCACTTCTACGAATCCTCTCGGTGCTAAGCATAGCTCCCCCACTGAGTGTTAAGAATTCTTAAACTATATGTTAAGGTATAGCTAATTAGTACCACATCTCAACTCACGAAGTGTAATTATCCCTAGAGGTTACTTTTCAGCACCACATCTAAACTCACGAAGGGCATCAACCTCCAACCTATCTTGGAAAGCTCATTGGGAATAGTGCGGTTTTTACTAAACACTTCATCTCAACTCATGAAGAGTGTTCACCCCAAACCTTTCCTTTACATACTATTGGAATAGTAAGGATGGTATAGACTCTTCATCTCAACTCACGAAGAGTGTCTACCACACAATCCCCCATTTACTTTCATAACTTCATTCTTCCGTTCATAGTGTGTGTGAGTGCATGTGAGCACATCTTTCACATAACTCCTATCATGCATGACCTTAAAACTCTAGACAAGATCACACAACATTCATCATAATCACACACTATCATGCTTTACACATACATAAACTTCATTTAAACATAGTATCTTTATGACACACATTGCCAATTCATGATACATTACATGCATAATCAACATAATTTACTTCAATTCACATCCAAATCCTTCAAGGACATTATTGAAATACACATATAACTTCATATTCATAAGATAAACACATCCACCAAAGGTGGACCATACCACTCAAGATTCAATTCTATAAGAGTTAAGCAATATAGAACAACCTAACCTTCATCCAAGCTTTCACCACCACATATCAATTTCTCCTATAATTCATCAATAATAACCATATAATACAGAATCTAATCACAATATAATCATAACAAAACCATAGCTCTAACATTATCTAAACATATTTATCAAACCCACTTCATAAGTCAAAAATTGAGAATTCGCATGAGTATGGGTTCATTGAGTTTTTGGACTTAAAATCATCAATTAAAATCAATAATATTATAATATGATCATTAAAATGTTTTCATGCAAGGACCCATACTTAGAATTCGAAATAGAAGAAGTTAGGATTTGAAACCTTTTTTTTTAAAAGCCTTTGGATGGGATCCTTGAATGAAAGAAGAATAAAGGATGAATTGCCATACCTTTATTGATTAAAAGTCCAAGAAATTTGGTGAATAATCACCCAAGAACTTCAATTCAAGCTCTACCTTGAGTTCTAGCTTCAATGGAGTTTGAGAGGGTTTTTCTTGAGAAAGAGGTTTTCACATTGAAAAGTGAAGACTAATCTATGTTTTTGGAGTATAAACTAACTTAAAATACCCTAAAGACCCAAAAATAAGCTTTCATGGTTCATAAAAGACTTGGGGTGAATTTACCGAAACACCTTAAACCTTGGCCAATTTTGACAGCTTTTAGCAGACTACCATCGACGGTTCCTATCAACGAGGCGTCGATTAAATGATGACCCGTTCTGCTAGGCGTCATTTGGTTAGAGTCTAGAATTGTGGGGCAAAGTTACCTACCACCAGGTATGGAATGATGGTCAGGACGACGGAGCGTCGATCCGAGCACATCACGTTGATGAGGGGTCGTTGTTTGGGCAGTGAACTCACAAATTCTTCCTAAACATTGGGGTCCTCTTATAGGGACCCTTGTGGGTCCTAGGTGGAGTTTTACCCGTAATTTGAACCCCTAAACATGGTCATATAGGTCCTAGGGTCCCGTCACATCGATTTGGACTCCAAACAACACACCAAGCATTCCATGGCACACAAGAACTCACCGAATCACATAGACGTCTAGTCGTCCAACTTTCCTTGACGTTTAACTTCCAAACTCTACAAAACTTAATAAACTGCCTACTTAAAAAAACATTAACCATTTAATCACATAATTAACTCATGAAACACATGTGAAGCTCTACTTTGACCTATTTCATTTTATGGTCGTTACAATCTCCCCCAGTTAGAATAACATTCCTGCTCGAATGACACTTAAACACTTTCAAATACATCAAGGACACAACTAGAAACATATCACACATATCATCAAGGTAATAACATTCATAATCAATGCACACAACTTATAAGGAACAACAACTCCACATCATTAGGCACTCTAAGGCACATAAGCAAATTTGGAACAAATTCCACAATTCAAAGCATACACTCACTTCATCATTTTCATTTAATTTATGGAGGAACTAACTTCTCCAACATTAGACATTCTCAACATATAATCATAAAGATCAACATGTAATAGCTTTCAAATTACACATTAGCACATAAGCATAACATCTTGAATCAATTAAGCAAATAACCTTAGCTACAAAGTGATATGAGAAATATAGGTTAGCTACCAATCTCCCCATATAATCATGATATCATCAAAAGCATGCAAAATAATACACCATCAAAGGAACTCTTAAAATAAATAGAAATTCAACTCATACTAATATGCAAGACTCCAAATACTAACCAAACTACTAAGAATTTTGGTCTCAACCTTGAATAAGAATAGAAGGAAGATAAGGACATTAACTACCATTTTACTCAATTCATTCTCCCCCACTTTGGGTGAACCCATCTAAAGAAAAACATAGCAACCATAATGAGCTTAGGACTTACCAAAGTCTTCACTCCGGATTAGCTTCTTTGTTAGCTTGAAGTGCATAAAAATGATTCTTTTTTGGAGCATTAAGATCCGGGCCATTATGAAGAGCTTCGTTAACCTATTTCCCTTTTGACTTGAGGTTAGGGCAATCTCTCATCTTATGACCCCTATTACCACATCCAAAGCAACCATCCGTACCAACAAGACATTTACCCAAATGTTGCTTCCCACAAGTAGTACACCTAGGTCTCTCATATGCATACCCACCTTCACTCCCTCCTTAAGAGTTTTTGTTTAAACCCTTACCCTTTTTTCCCATGAAGGTATCTTGGTTATATAATCTATTCTTAGACTTAGGTTTCCTTGGTTCATGTTTTATTACAACAATAGTTACCATTCATATATATTTGTGGCTCCTTTTGAGGCCTTGTATGGTAGGAGATGTAGGTCTCCAAATGGATGGTTTGAAGTGGGTGAGTCTTCACTTATTGGTCCTGAATTGATTTATAAGACTTTGGAGAAAGTTCATATAAGAAGTAATCGCGTGAAAATAGCCTATAGCTGGCAAAAGTTTTATGCCGACCATAGGTGTAACACCCCTAAGATACTAGACCATGATTTACATGTCGATACATAATTTCTTAGTTACTATAAGGTGTTTTATTCTAATTTTGGGAACTTGAAATTTGTGATAATTGTAAACGTTCCTAACATAAGTGTTATCGTAATTTAAGGTATTGTATGGGGGTATTTATGTAAATTGACTAATTAGAATTAAAAGTAAGTTGAAAGTTTTGGTATCAAACATATGTATATACATATATATATATATATATATATATATATATATATATTGAAGTATATGTATGCAATATTGGCAGCACACAATAAATTGGGCAACACCTCTATTTGACATCTGTATGTGTGACTAAGCTTCACTTTTGACACTATATTTGGACACTTCCCCTTGTGATTTTTGTTTCAACTGAAGTCTAAGAACATTATACATTAGCAAAACAGTTGTTCTTCATAATAAAACGAACAACTAGTCCTTTTGGCTTGAATCCAACACACACACACTTCATCTTGGTAAGTGGTAAAAAATTTATTTTAATACTGGGTAGTTTGGTAGTTTAATTATATCTCATTCAATATAACTTTGTTTACAATGAGTAAATATGATTTGGAAATATAATCCATAATTCTACAACTATTATGATTGTCGAAAACTCTAATTTTGCTGTTATAGATTCAAAATATGGGACGCAACATAGGACATGTTCTGTCCAGCTTCTGGAATTAGAAATCTTGTATTTTGAACTGTTAGTATTTTGATTATATCTTTTTGTACAAAACGTATTTTGAGGTGATTATTGATTATTTGCAATCTTAATAGATGTACCTACATCTTTTAAGATAAGGTATACATCATATATGAAGGATATAAAGTACAGTTTTGCCATTTTCTCTTTCAAATCTTAGTTGCGACAAGAGACATTAAGCTGGCCAGAATCACTGTCATGCGAGCAATAGTCATATTTGTAAAGGCTAAGCATACTTGTGATGGTTATACTATTTTACTTCGATATTTTTGAGATACTAGGAACTAAAGAAGTTATTTAATTGCATTTTTAAGGTTGTATACACTTGTGAACAAGTTGAGGACCTTCATACGTTGGTTGGTCTACGATTTGTACTCTTTAAGTCATGTTGGACTGTTTCTTTGCTAAAGCGTTGAAATTTGTGTATAAACTTGTACTTATACTATTTTTACCTGCTGGTATATCTCAAATAATATCTTGGTACCATGGTTACCTCTTGTAACTTTGCATTGTCGTGTTGTGGTCAATTGTGATGTTAAAGACTCTTGTGTAACTTGCCCACTTTTACGGATTGTTTGATCACTTGGCATTCTTGTTAGGACTTTGTATTTCTTGTGGTTGTGACTTTGTCACTATTGACATGCTTCTTGATTCTGATTATTTTCCATCTTGACTCTGCATTTTTAGTTCGTCTTAAGTATGGGAGTTGTCCATTTTAAGTATGAACTAGAAAGTCATTTCAATATGGTTCTTGGTTCTCTTGATTATGGAGCTTTGACCCTTGTTGATACAGGGCGTCGACCATTCTTGTTTCTTCTCGTGCTTGGTGTGATTACATAATGTATATATTGTCCGAGTCTTGTTATTGAACCTTTTGTAAAATTGTTCTATGTACGTTATTGATATTTGGAGATTTAATTATCCAACTTGATACTCTTTGTATATTGTTTATTTGATTTACTAATTAAATTTCATTTATGATGCCCTTGACTTGAGAATGATGACTTTATTAATCTAAGGGCGCCGGATCTATAGTTTTTACACCACTAAGCTTTATGCTTAGCAATAGTTGTTTCTATCATAGGGAATGTTCTAGAGGATGCTTGAAGTTGGTTATTGAAGATGGAGATTTTGAAAGCCTTAAAGGAAGATCACACTTGCATATAGTCATATATATATTTTGTATAAACCTTGGACCTGTGCACAAATGTGATGTATAATTACATGTCATTTTAAGGGCTTATTTGGTCAAGTCACCATGAGTTGTAATATAAGTATGACTATATGTTTTTATCTTTTTGCGGTGTATAAACCCAAGTCTTGTAATATAATAATTTACTATATGTTTTCTAAGTTGTGTGAGGCATGAATATGCTGATTTTTACTACATGGATGTTTGTAATACTATTGTTATTTCATCCTTAAATGCGAGAATAACATATGCATGAAAGCTTGTCGGTTATTTGCTTAATAGATTTTGGGAGGCTTTTTCATCGTTAGTTAAAATTTCGTGCCATATAAATTTTGACCTCATTAAATATTTAAAGAGGGCAAATGCACATCCTTAACGAAATTATTCGTTATGAACCTAATCCCTTAACTAGATAAAAAAAATCAGTATACCTTCGTTAATCTCTTTTAAATGTCGCAAGTATTGAATTAGTTTTCTTGTCAAGTTGTAGTATCTCTCGGAAAGTGGTGCTACAGGTGTTGGTATCAGAGCCTAGGTTTCTGGTTCTAGGATGTTTGTTGTGAGTTACTTGTATAGTTATTTTCTTTCGAAAAGATTCTATATAGAATTCATGTTCACTTACATGGTTTTCCATATCCTTATTGCATGTAGGATGCACGCACATCATGTACATATCCCTAATGCAGTGTGATCTTCCCTTTTGAAGGAATTAAGTAATGGCCACTTCTTCTAAACGACCAATGGAAGTTGCTCGTGAAGGTTCGGGTGCCTCTGTTTCCCAACCTCATGCACTGGAAGGGGTTGGAGAACATATATCGAATGAGTATGTTCCCAACACTAGCGGGTTTGAAGTGGGAAACCATCAACGTGTAAGAGATGGTTCACATCATCATGTGAGTCATGTTACTCAAGCCATGAATCCTCCTTTTCAACAAACGGTTTAATTCTTTCACCACATGGCTAAATCGATGCATGATCCCAATGGGATTAACTTTGAGAAAATGAGGAAAATTGGTGGAGTGGAGTTTGAAGGTACTGTTGATCCTACTGATGCTGAACAATGGCTATATCGCATGGAGAGGGTGTTTGAGCGGTTGGAGTGTTCAGATGTTGCGAAATTTAAGTATGCAATTTGATTATTACAAAAGGATGCTTATGATTAATCGGTGGGTAGGAGTTCCAAATGCAAACGTAAAACCTCATGTTCTTACTTAGGATGATTTTCTTAAGGAATTTCGCATGAAGTATGTACCATCGGCTTATTGTGATGCAAAGAAAAAAGAGTTTTTGAATCTAAAGAAAAGAGGCCTATATATTGATGATATGAACAAATGTTTCTAAGGGTCTCTCGTTATGATGGGGGTATTATTAAAGAGGAAAAAGATAAGTGCAGGAAATTTGAAGACGGTTTAAATGATTTCATTAGGAAGAATTTGGCGATCCTCCAACATGAGAACTTCTGTAAGTTAGTGTCTGCTACTTTTACTTGGGAACGACTTGATAAAGAAGAAGCTAGTAGAAATGAAAACAGATTCCGAAAGCCTAGACCAAATTTTGGAGGTCCATCAAAAAGGGGAATGTTTGATAATTCTAAGGCTTGTAGTGATAATTGTACAACTCATTAGAAGCAAAACAGATCAGATTTTCTACACCTAGCACTCCAAATTATGGTTAAGGCAAGCCTCGCGTTCCCACTTGTCCGCAATGTGGAAAGAATCATTATGGTACTTGTAGGAGAGCCTCTGGTGAATGTTTTAATTGTGGGAGCTTTGATCATAAAGTGAAGGACTGTGATAATCCAAATAATGTCCTTTCTTGAAAATTGAAGGTTCGGTTTATAAGCCTTCTGTTAATCCTTCTCAAACTAATAAAGGTGAAAGACCTAGAAACACCAAAGCAGCAGGTTCAAGTAAAGCTAATCAAGCTTGTTGACAGAGAGGTACTGCACACGCTTTTTCTATAAGGAAGAGGGATGATCAAGATGGACAAAACGTGATTGTCGGTAAATTTAACTTATTTGGCGTATGTGTGTTTACATTGTTTGATCTTGGTTCTACACATTTCTATATTTGTTCATCACTTGTCCTTCCTGAAATATGAAATCTATGACACTTAATTATGATGTGCTGGTTGAAAGACCATTGGGTTATCAAGTTGTGTGTAATAGCATTCATCGTGATTGTCCCTTCATGATTCGAAAGCTAGTCTTCCTTGCTGATTTAATTGAAATGCTCTTCAACGATTTTGATGTTATTATCGGGATGGACTAGCTTAATAAATATCATGAAGTCTTAGATTGTAGGTCAAAGCATGTGAATTTTAAAAATCCTACATGTTCACATATCATCATCCAAGGTGAAAAATCATTGACATCTAGTATTATTTCTGCGACCTTGGCAAGAAAAATGATGCGTCAAGGATGTAAGGCATACCTTGCTCACATAGTTGATACACACTTGAAGAGTCCTTGTATCAAGGACATAGATGCTCTATGTGATTTTCTAGAAGTTTTCCCGGAAAAACCTTCCTAGATTTCACCCTAGAAAGAGAGGTTGAATTTCCAATCGAGCTTATCCCTAGATCTGCCCCTATTTACATCACTCCTTATCGAATTGCTCCAGAAGAATTGAGAGAATTGAAATCTCAATTGCAAGAACTCCTTGAGAAAGGTTTTATTCGACCTAGTGTTTCTCCTTGGGGAGCCCTTGTTTATTTGTAAAGAAGAAAGATGGCACTCTTAGGCTTTGTATTGACTGTAGACAATTGAATAGAATAACAATAAAGAATAGATATCTACTACCAAGGATTGATGATTTGTTTGACCAACTGAAGGGTGCTAAAGTATTCTCGAAGATCGATTTAAAGTCTGGATATCACCAACTGCGTGTTATAGAGAATGATATTCCTAAAACATATTTTAGAATTCGATATGGTCATTATGAATTTTTGGTGATTCCATTCGGATTTACAATTGCTCTTGCGATAATTATGGATCTAATGAATCGAGTATTCAAGCCTTATCTTGATCAGTTTGTGGTTGTTTTTATACATGATATTTTAATATATTCCAGAAATAGTGAAGACAATGATAAACACCTCCGAATTATTTTGCAGATTTTGAAGGACAAAGAACTTTATGCTAAACTTTCTAAGTGTGAATTTTGTCTTGATGAGATGTCTTTTCTGGGACATGTTGTATTAAGTGAAGGCGTGAAGGTGGATCCTAGCATGATACAAATAGTTGTTGAATGGAGACCTTCCAAAAGTCTGACTGTGGTAAGAAGTTTCTTGGGCTTAGCAGGATACTATAAGAGATTTGTGAAAGACTTCTCCATTGTTGCCTCTCCTTTGACTAAACTCTTGCAAAAGGAAGTAAAGTATATTTGGGATGAAAAATGTCAAGAGAGCATTGAAACTCTCAAATCCTTGCTGACTCAAGCGCTTATACTTACTCTACCAATTGAAGGGAAAGAATATGTCCCGTACAATGATGCTTCTCACAATGGTCTAGGATGTGTTTTGATGAAAGAAGGAAAGGTAATATCTTATGCCTATCGCAAATTAAAACTGCACGAATTAAATTATCCGACTCATGATCTTGAACTTGATGCATAGTGTTTGATTTAAAATTTTGGCGACATTATTTGTATGGAGAGAAATGTCATATGTTCACTGATCACAAGAGCTTAAAGTACTTGGTACTCAAAAGGAGTTGAACCTAAGACAACATAGATGGCTTGAACTCATCAAGGATTATGACTACACGATTGATTATCATCCAGGTGAAGCTAATATGGTTGTCGATGCCTTAAGTTGAAAATGTTTCGCAAGAATTTCTTTGAGTCCTTTGACATTGCTCCTTGATTTAAGATCCATGGATATTTGTTTTACACCTGATTCAAATTGTTCAGTTATTGCTAATTTGCAAGTAAAGTCAATATTACTTCAACAAGTGAAGGAAGCACAAAAGTTAGATGAGAAACTTGTAAAATTTACTAGAGAGGTCAAAAATGGGGAAAAGCTTGATTTTACATTAACAAAGGATGGTGTCGTACGTTATCAAAACATGTTATGTGTCCTTAATAATAAGAAATTGAAGAGAGAAATATTGAAAGAAGCACATACTTCACCATATGCAATGCATCCTGGAGGTACAAACATGTATAACAATCAAAGAAAATTATTGGTGGAATAGTATAAAGAGAGAAATTGCGGAGTTCATTTCAAAATGTTTGGTTTGTCAACAAGTAAAGGCTTAACATCATGTCCCGGTTGGTTTACTACAGCCTTTGTCGATGCCGGAATGGAAATGTGAGAGAATAACTATGAACTTTGTTTGTAGACTTCCTCGCACTCAAAGAAATCATGATGCAATATGGATGATTGTAGATAGGCTAACAAAGAGTGTTCACTTCTTAGCAATCAGGATGGATTATTCACTTGAGGGTTTAGCCGAGTTATACATTAATGAGATTGTAAGACTAAATGGGATCCCCATGTCTATTGTATCTAACCGAGACCCAAGGTATACATCTAGATTTTGGTGAAGCTTGCAGGAAGCTTTGGGTACAAAATTGAAATTTAGCAC
Source organism: Solanum lycopersicoides (assembly GCA_022817965.1). Classification (NCBI taxonomy): domain Eukaryota; kingdom Viridiplantae; phylum Streptophyta; class Magnoliopsida; order Solanales; family Solanaceae; genus Solanum; species Solanum lycopersicoides. Next base: position 31,874 of record JAJJBR010000963.1, read on the forward strand.
TTCGTTCCATCCTCAGAAAGATGGACAATCGGAAAGAGTGATACAAATTCTGGAGGATATGATTCGAGCTTGCATTATGGAGTTTGAGGGTAGTTGGGTCTGCTTTGATATAATTTGCTTATAATAATAGATAACAATAATGTATTGGAATGTCTCCCTATGAAGCCTTACATGGAAGAAAATGTCGGACCCCTCTTTGTTAGAGTGAAATTGGTGAAAGAAAGCTTATTGGTCCAGAAATGGTGCATCAAACAGAGGACAAGGTGAAAATTATCAAGGATCGTTTAAAGATTTTTTCGGATAGACAAAAGTCGTAGGCTGATCTAAAAAGACGTGACATTGAATATCAAGTTGGAGATAAAGTATTCTTAATGGTGCCTCCATGAAAAAAGATTATGAGATTTGGCCAAAAAGGAAAACTTAGTCACCGATTTATTGGACCTTATGAGATACTTGAAAGGGTAGGGCTAGTTGCATATAAATTGGCTTTACCACCTGAGTTAGACAAGTTCCACAATGTCTTCCATGTTTCTATGCTTAGAATATACCGTTCTGATCCATCTCATGTTCTTCCAGTTGAATCTATTGAGGTTAATCCTGACTTGACGTATAATGAAGAACCTATCCTAATTCAAGATCGGGAAGTAAAGAAGCTTAAGAAAAATATAATACCCTTAGTAAACGTACTTTGGATGAAACATTCTTGAAAAGAAGCTACCTGGGAGAGAGAAGAAGACATGATGAGAGAATATCCGCACTTCTTTTGGTACTAGTTTAAGGTAAATTTTGAGACGAAATTTTTTTGTGGGGGAGAGAGTTGTAACACCCCTAAGATACTAGACCATGATTTACCTGTTGATACATCATTGATTAATTACTATAATGTGTTTTATTCTCATTTTGGGAACTTGAAATTTTGTGATAATTGTAAACGTGCCTAACATAAGTGTTATATATATATATATATATATATATATATATATATATATATGTATATATATATATATGTATATATATATATATAAGAGTATATGTATGCAATTTGGGCAGCACACAATAAATTTGGCAGCACCTTTATTTGACATGTGTATGTGTGACTAAGCTTCACTCTTGAAACTATATTTGGACACTCTGTCACACCCCAAGACCAAACCCTAGAAGTTAGGGCACAATCTAGGATTGTACCCGGCGTACTCGACCTCTCGGAGGTCTTATACAATCTCTTTCATATCATTCATTGCATATACATAGTGAAAAGTAGTGCGGAATTACAACTTTTCACAAAACATATCATAGTCTTTAAAAACTCTATCATATAAAATCATAAGAAATACTAAGTCCAAATCTCATCAAACTTAAGACACGAGAATACTTGGGACATGGCCCATACACAATACGAATATATAAATACTTAGTCTATTACAATACTTCAAAATAAAAGACATAAAAGACATCTATATATGCCCTCGAGCCAATTGAGGACATACTTCAACTTTTCTTGAACGATGCTACAGTCCAAGTCTTGCTTCCCAAATGCTCCTCACCTACCAACAACTATAGAGATAGATAAAATCATGGATTAGTACAACCACATGTACTAAGTATGACATAATGCATAAAAATCATGAAAACGGACATTTATTGGAAATATGCATCTTTTTATATAAATATCGTAATATAATCATAAGAATAACATTTATCAACTTCGAAACACATAAGGAAACATTTAAACCAATTATCACATTTTTAGGAGCTACTTAATAGTAACTCAAATCATTGTACAGTGAAGTCCCTTCACTGTTACAGTAAAGTGCTTAGTCCTTCACCACACACACCTTCTAGCATGTAGTATTCTCACTAAAGCTATCCTAAGATTCACTTAAGTCACACAAAGAGAGACCGCCCATACACCCTTTCTAAATGTTCCTAAACGATCTCAAGATTACTCATAGTGAGACACATACACACCTACAATACACCAACATACATAACATATAAGATATGACAATCTCCCCTACCAAGGCTATCAAAACATTTACTTAAGTACTCCTAGAAGATAACGCCCATACACCCTCTTCATGGTTACCTAAATAATCCTTAAGACTTCCTAAGTTTAGATCATGTCAAACACAACAACCAACTTCCATAACTAGAGTCATTCTCAAGACTTCCATAGATAAGACATGAAAAGATCATCCCATACGCCCTCTTCACACTTTAGCTAAGGAATCCTTAAGTCACTTTAGATTAGGTACTCATGCATTTACATACTTTCTAACATAAGTCATTAGTTCATTAGTTCATTAAGAGACACTTACCACATAAAGGGCATTCAAGTAATGGTCTTGGAGAAGACCTAGGGACTCTTACTAACACCTTCGAAGCCTATTGTCCAATGTCTAGATAGCGTCCCATACCACCACCTAAACCCCATAGAACTTCTCTAATGCTAATAGGTATCCCATATGATGAGAATAGGCAATAACCGACATAGACCATGGTAGCAAAACATGGAATCCGGAGTTCTATCCTACTCCGATGAGGTTGTTCTACTTGCCAATGGTAGAACTTGGACACATCCCATGTAGGCACATGGTTAAGGAATATGAAGGTCTTACTTTGTATTATAGCCTCATACTTTAACTAGAACTACTTCCCTTACCATACTCACTCGGTGCTAGCCTTCATTCTCATAGATTAAATCACATAAAGGTTCATACAAAAGGGTTCCATATCAAGTTCATAACCCATTTACATTTACCCTACTAAAGAAAAGTACACTAGGGCTACCTCACTATAGCGACAAAAAGCTCGTCATGACTTTACTAAGGATTGATATGACGTCGTTCCATCCAATCAACCTTATGTCTATCATTCATTTCATGAAGGATACCATTACTGCTCTAGACTTCAAGTTTCATAACCTTACCACTAGGTTCAAGTTTTCACATAAAGGACCCTCTTGTCATCATTCAAGGTCTCACCTAACATTCATACAAGATTAAGACTCTTTAGCTTCCTAAGTCAATACATCACATATGCATTATCATCCATGCATCAAGTAAGGTGCTTAAGTCAACCTAGACAAGACACAACATTACTTCCCTTTAGCACATTTTAAATGTCATTCTAGAAGCACATAGGAACAACTGTTATCATGTTAAAGTCATCCTATACACTACTATATAATCATCAACATAACCAATATAGACTCATATAGCCAAGTAGGAAACAATCATGCATCAACTCTAAGACTACACACAACACATAGTCATTAGTATAACATGATCACCTAAATAGCATCAATAGAATAACACATACTTTCACATTACTTCACATATAGATAGACATGATCATACTTAACATAATCAACTACACTAATAAACATAATACTTCAAGTAGTGACGACAAGGCCATGATCATCATAATACTTAAAATAACGCCGACAAGGCCACATCAATTAAGATAACACCGCCACCATAATTGGACCAAACCAATCACAACATAATTGAAGTCTAATTAACATTAAATAAATTAAAATAGGTAAGCGTACCACCACTCCATCATCATCACTTCAATCCAATGCCAAATCACCCAATTCAACATCACAAGGCCCTTACCGATGGCCATGGACATCAATTCAATGCATAAACTATAATTCTCAATGAAATCTAAGTCAATTAAATATAGATTTAACAATCTAAGACCAATTAGATATCAATGGAATACAATTCTTACATCATTATATAACCCATAAGAAACTACACATTAATTCATAAACATTAGACCAATATCAAGTAACCCATCAATAAGTCAAAAACTAGGGTTCATCAATTATATGGGTTCATAGGTTATTTAGGTTAAAATCATCAATACAATAACAATTCAATCCATAATCAACATTTAAAAACCATTAATGCAAGAACCCATGGTACATCATGAAATAGGTCAAGTTTAACACTGAAAACTTTAGAAAACATCTTTGAAAGTTGGGCTCCTTTATGAAACGAGTTTCAAGGATCAAAAATCATACCTCAACAATGCTAATCTTCCAATTTGCTGAATAATCTTCACTCAAATCTCCAATCCAAGCTCGTGCTTGTGTTTTGGCTTTAATTGAGTCTTAAGGAATTTCTAAGGGATTTTGGGATTTTGATTTTGAAGAATGAAATCTTCTTAGTGTTAAAGACTTAAATGCACATTTAAAATACCCAAAAGACCCTTAGGGAAACGGCAAACCTCTTATTTGGAATTGGGGTGAAATTACTACATCACCCCTCACTTAACAGTGAAGCTGCATGCAGGACAGTGCCCATCGACGGTTGGGCAGTCGACGGACCGTTTATATACAAATGAACCGTCATGTCCTTCCGTTGTTGGGTTCAGAGACTCAACATGGTTCCCATCCTTCCCCAGTTTAAGTTCCTACCAACAGAACCCATCGACAGGGCGTCGATTGGCCCACGAGCCATCGATTGCCTCAGTCATTTGGGGCTGCCTTGGACAATCTTGGGCATCACTTTTGGGTCCTTCCTCAAGGACACTTGGATGGTCCTTGGAGATATTTTCCCGGCAGTTTTCAACTCAAACATGACAGTATTTGAGTTTAGGACCTCTCACATGAATTTCACCCAAAACGAACACGTAAAACTCGACGAAATATGCCTAGACACAAAAGGTCATTTTAAGGCACACCTTTCGAATATCATGGACGTTCTTGGACGTTTGACCTCCAAACTTCACGAAACTTGACACACTGAGAGAGAAGAAGACATGAGGAGACAATATACGCAATTGTTTTGATACGAATCTAAGGTAAATTTCGAGACGAAATTACATTAAGGGGGAGAGAATTTTAACACCCTAAGATACTAGGCCATGATATACATGTCGATACATCATTGCTTAATTACTGTAAGGTGTTTTATTCTTATTTTGGGAACTTGAAATATTGTGATAATTGTAAACGTGCCTAACATAAATGTTATCGTAATTTAAGGTATTGTATGAGGGTATTTATGTAAATAGACTAATTAGAATTACAAGTAAGTTGAAAATTTTGGTATAAAAGTATATATATATATATATATATATATATATATATATATATATATATATATATATATATATATATAGCAGTATATGTATGCAATTTGGGCAGCAACACAATAAATTGGGCAGCACCTTTATTTGACATCTGTATGTGTGACTAAGCTTCACTCTTGACACTATATTTGGACACTTCCCCTTGTGATTTTCGTTTCAACTAAAGTCTAAGAACATTATACATTAGAAAAACAATTTTTCTTAGTCTAAGAACATTATACATTAGAAAAACAATTTTTCTTCAAAGTCAAAATAAAAACTAAGTCCTTTTGGCTTGAATCCAACACACACACACTTCATCTTGGTAAATGGTAAAAAAATTATTTTAATACTGGGTAGTGTTTGGTAGTATAATCATATCTCGTTCAATATAACTTTGTTTACAGTGAGTAAATATGAATTGGAAAGACAATTCCTAATTCTACAACTCTTATACTTGTGTAAAACTCTAAGTTTGCTGTTATGGATTCGAAATATGGGACGCAACATAGGACAAGTTCTGTCCAGTTTCTTGAATTAGAAATCCTATCTGTTCAACTGTTAGTATTTTGATTATATCTCTTTGTACAAAATGTATTTTGAGGTGATTCTTGATTATTTGCAAGATTAATAGATGTACCTACATCTTTTATTAAGGATATAAAGTTTAGTTTTGCCGTTTTGTTTTCAAATTTTAATTGCGACATGAGAAATTAAGCTGGCCAAAATCACTGTTCTAGGAGCCATAGTCGTATTTGTAAAGGCTAAGAACACTTGTGATGGTTATCCTGTTTTACTTCAATATTTTTGAGATACTAGGAACTAAAGAAGTTATTTAATTGCATCTTAAAGGTTGTACATACTCGTGAACAAGTTGAGGACCTTCATACATTGGTTGTTCTACGGTATGAACTATTCCAGTCGTGTTGGACTATTTCTTTGCTAAAACATTGAGGTTTGTGTATAAACTTGTACTTGTACTATTTTTACCTGCTGGTATATCTGAAATATTTTCTTGGTACCTTGGTTACCTCTTATCACTTTGCATTGTCGTGTTGTGGTCATTTGTGATGTTAAAGACTCTTGTGTAACTCGCCCACTTGTACAGATTGTTTGATCACTTGGATTCTTGTTGGGACTTTTTCCTTCTTGTGGCTGTGACTTTTTCACTATTGGCATGCTTATTGATTCGGATCATATGCCATATTGACTCTGGATTTTTAGTTTGTCTTATGTATGGAAGTTGTCCATTTTAAGTACGAACTAGAAAGCCATTTTAATATGGTACTTGGTTCTCTTGATTATGGGGTTTTGACCCTTCTTGATATAGGGCATCGACCTTTCTTGTTTCTGCTTATGCTTGGTGTGACGACATGTTGTATATATTTGGCGAGTCTTGTTATTGAACCTCTTGGAAAATTGTGCTATGAACGTTATTGGCATTTGGATCATTAATTATGCAGCTTGATACTCTTGTATATTGTTTACTTGATTTACTAATTATATTTCAATTATGCTGCCCTTGACTTTAGAATGATAACTTTATGAGTCTAAGTGCGCCGGATCTATAGTTTTTACATCACTAAGCTTTATGCTTAGCGATAGTTGTTTCTATCGTTCGGAATGTTCGAGAGGAAACTTGAAGTTTGTCATTTAAGATGGAGATTTCGAAAGCCTTAAAGGAAGAACACACTTGCATATAGGCATATATATATATTGAATAAACCTTGGGACTAGTGCCCTATCTATGTGCTCTATAATTACATGAGATTTTGAGGGTTGATTTGGTCATGTCACCATGAGTTGTAATATAAGTATAACTATACGTTTTTATATTTTTGTGGTGTTTAAACCCAAGTATGGTAATATAATAATTTACTATATGTTTTGTAAGTTGTGTGAGGCTTGAACATGCTGATTTTTGCTACATGGAAGTTGGTAATACTATTGTTATTTCGTCCTTAAATGTATAATATATGCATGAAAGCTTGTCGGTTATTTGTTTTACATATTTTGGGAGGCTTTTTCGTCATTAGTTATAATTTTGTGCCATATAAATTTTGACCTGAATTAAACATTTAAAGCGGGTAAGATGCACATTCTTAACTAAATTATTCTTTATGAACCTAATCCTTCAACTAGATTAAAAAAATATGTATACCTTTGTTAATCTATTTTAAATGTCACAAGTATTAAATTAGGTTTCTTGTCAAGTTGTAGTATCTCTCGGAAAGAGGCGCTACAATAGGAGAAGAGACTTAGAGTTTGAAAAAGGTGATAAGGTGTATCTAAAAATTTCACCTATGAATGGGGTGGTGAGATTTTGCAATAAAGGGAAGTTGAGTCCTCGTTATGTGGGTCCATATGTAAATTTTGCAAAGGGTTTGCAAGATTGCATATGATTTGAGGTTACCTAGTGTTTTCGCTTCGATTAATCTGGTGTGCCATGTCACCATTCCTAAGAAGTGTATCAGTGATCCCGAGTCCATTCTTCTTATTGAGGGTCTAGGTGTGCAAGAGAACCTCTCTTATGAGGAGGTTCCGGTTGAAATCCTTGATAGACAAGAAAAGAAGTTAAGGAACAAGGAGGTGGTTTCCGTAAAGGTGTTGTGGAAGAACCACCTAGTTGAGGGTGCAACATGGGAGGCCGAGGCCGACATGAAGTCCCGTTACCCTCATATATTTGATAACGAAGGTTAGTTGTTCCTATCTATAGGGAAAATAATGAGTTTATTTGACGTTGTCTTGCGTTTTGGGTAAAATATTGAAATATATGTTTTGTTACAGTGATTTATAGTGAAATATGCCTATAGAGGTGAATGTTTTCAAAAAATGCTCTTTTACCTGATTTGAATTTATGTGGGGTATTTTGGTATGTTGTGCCTTCATGAGTTGTATTGAGCATGATCATATGTGATGAAGAAATCTTTGGAATAAGTGAATACGCATGTAGTGAATCTTGAGCTCTTATGAGTTGAAAATGATGTTTTGTGTTGCATTGTGTAAAAGGTCATGTGGTTATGTTAATTTGAATTGTAACTCATGTTTTGACATGTTGTTGTTGGTTGGGCTGATAGTCTTGAGTCTATTCTTTCCTTCCAAAGGATTTTAGTGTCATTCGAGGACGAATGTTCCTAAGAGGGGATAATGTAATACTCCGAAACTCTAAAGCCTAATGTAGAGCCTAACCTGAGGTGTAAGGGTTGTACAATTATTTTAATGTCAAATATAATGTATATAAGCCATTTAAGAAGTGTAAGAATCAAAGCGTCCAGAAACATCTATGACGTCCGGAAACTAGTTCAAGAGATTCTATTGTAACTTAGCCTATTTTACTAGGTTTTAGGAGTCAAAATTTGATGGAATTTGGTAGTAACGTGTATAATATGTATTAAATTTAGTTTAGGGTCGAAACGTCCAGGTACGACTCCCCAAGGACAAACTAAAGGGTCCTTGAGGAGGACCCTTGCATTGTGGCTAAAAACTATCTTGAGACAATAGTCATCGGCGGTTGCATGCTACGAGGTGTCGAGGGTCACTTAGTCATTTTCTTGAAGGTGTCATTTGGAAAGGCTCTGACCAAAACGACGGACCTACAGGACGGTTTGTCCTAAGGTCCGTCGACTGACCAACGGCCCGTAGGTCGGGGTCTCGTATGTCAGGGTCACTGGTTGCTATTATGTTTTAAGTTAGTCCAATAAAATAATTAATTGGTTAATTAATTATTTAGGGGTGAAGGGAGGTCTAATTATTTTAGTTAATTAGTTAGGGGTTAATTGTGAAGGAGATGGCGTAAGTTCATTAGTTAGGGGTTAATTGTGAAGGAGATGGGGTAAGTCTTGTGATCTCAATCCTTTATGTCAATTATGATTACTTGTGTTTAGTGATGAAGTTATATTGAAGTATAACTTATGATAAGATTGATTAGGGTTGGTATGATGTTGATTTAAAATTTCTTGAATTATGGCTTGTGAGTTTTTTGATAGGATGTAATGACATAAGGGTGGTGATGAATTTGCCTTTGTGCCTTGTCATAATATGATTCTTTAAATGTGCTAACCTCACATGTGGGAATTGTATTGAAAGGACAATACTCATGCAATTCTCTTTGAGCTATGATGATGACTATATAATGGGTAGACCCCTATGACCTAAACATAGTTATGATTATTAATGAAAGACATTTCAAAAGGACTCTAGCTTATCTCCGAGTGAACCAGAAGTTAGGAGTGTACCTTCCCACATAGGAAAGGTAGAATCACTAATTTACTCATGATATTGGAGACTATAATGTATATTGCATAAATAGGGTACCAACTACATCTCGTAGTTCTTGAACTATCTTTTCCCCATAGAAATACTAGCTAGTGGATCCACATAGATGTTATGTTCATGTTTTGGTACTACCTTGGCAAGTAGTCTGCCTTCTTTTGGTGTAGGGTTCCATGATATCGGGTTCCATATTAGCTCATGTTTTCTATGTCGGTTAAGGCAAGATGTTCCCAAAAAGTAAAATGAAGAAATAAATTGAACACTAACTAGGATGACCTAGGGAGTTTTGCTTAGTCTAGGTAGGTGAATGAGACTCTATCTATACATTGCACTAGTTAGTCTTGAGGGAAGTCTTAGAATAACTGTAAATGATATGTATATGTTGATCTTACATGTAAATGACAATATGTGATATTTGTTTCACTTATGAACATGTGGTTGGTCTCTACTGCTAAAGTATGATGATGTTTACTCTTAATAATATAGTATGTAAAGTTGGGCATTGCTTATAGTTCTTATTGAGTTTACTTGGTTGAGTGAGGTTATGGGACCTTACTTAGTCATTGCACTATTGGACTTAATGGTTACTAATGAGTAATAGTCTTGCTTAGTTTATGATGTTATGAACTCTTATACATGCTTGTTGATATTATAACTTAATGATAGAGTTGTCTTGATTATATTCACAATTATGTTGATATGCATTTTGAATTGGCTAGACTTTGGTATTGTTGGTCTTGTAATGTACATGTTCTTCACTTAAGGAATATTTGCTTATTGACTTGTATTAGTTCTGGAATGTGCATAAGTTATTTCCAAAGTAAATTAGTATTTTTAATAAAATGTCCTTTTTAGCATGATTTCTATGTTGTATGTGCATATGATCCTATACTTAGTACAAGTGATGTGCTAACCCCATTTCTCCCTTTTCCCCCAACATTTTGAGGTTTCGGTCGTTGAATGGTTCGTGACGACTCTTGAAGAAAGGCTTGGGATCATTCTCCAAGTGTCGGTATGTCCTCAAGTCCGAGGATGATGCCTTGTTATTACTCTAGCTATGGTTCTTAGTTATAGTCTAAAGACGATCATTTCATTCTACTAGTTCCAAGATATTGTTGTAAGCCCTATGTGGTATTTAAACATTGTGTAAGGGCTTAGGCAAATGTTGATTTGACTCCGTTTAGATGGTTTAATATGAGACATCCCTTTTAATACTATTTATGTATATTATATATATATATGTGCCATAAAAGTAGAAGACTATGTAATCTTCTTATACGAAGAATCTATGTATACTCGATACGAACATATTATGTGTAAGCGAGAGGTCTAAGTAAACTCTCACGACCCAAAAGCACCCCCTAGAAGCTAGGAAGAACACTCGGATCGTGGCAAGGCGTACTTGACCCTTTGGGGTCTTGTACAAGACCTTTAACTATCGTTCATTACATAAGACATGAAAAGTAGTGCGTAATTTAAAACTTTTCAAGATATTTAATAAAAAGCTAGTCTTTCATAAATTTTTAGAGAATCTCATCGTCACAAGACAACTTAAAGACACGACATAATATCTTAGGGACACGGCCCTTTACATTAAAAGAGAAATACATAATAAGTCTTAATAAGAAACTAAGAAAAGGACTTATGCCCTCTGATATATGAGGACATACTTTGGCTTTAGAGGAACTTTCCCAAGCTTCACCTTCAAACCTTCAAAAGCTTCCAACAACCTAACTTATAGATTATAAAAAGTATGGGTTAGTACAAAACAATGTACTAAGTATGGCATATGCAAAATTATGTAAAAAGGGGCATTTTAGTAAAATAAGCTCTCAGCCAAATAATTATAACATTCGTGAATTTAGAAGCAAAACAACATATGAAACATCATTAAAAACTTAAAGAATGATTTCCATAATTTTAACCAAAAAGGAGCATTTACAGTGAACTTCCCAAACTTTATAGTAAACCCATTTTTGACTTAACAGTGAACTACTAAGACCATTACAGTGAACTAAAAGACTCCAACAATGGTAAATCTCCAAGGTATTGCCAATGAGGAATTGCCAATGAGGAAGTGAACTCATTTCCGTAGGAGTTTCCTAACTGAGGCTATCCTAAGACTCTCCAAGGTATGACATGAAGAAAACGTCTAAACACCTCCTTCAATACACACCAAGGAGTTCCTTAAAACAACCCTCCATGGGCTTACTCACCTCGGGAGAACAAGTCACCACTCAATCACAAGACATTAGAAGAACACCCAACAAAACACCAAAGACTTCCCTTTCGGATTGCCTACTTAGTGCAATGAGTAGATGGCGTCCCTAACTACCACCTACCCTAAGTAGAATACTCTTTTAGAAGGTTTGGCACCAAGTCTTCCCATTCGGAAGGTCCTACTTAGTGCAATGGATAGATAGTGTCCCATACCACCACCTACCCTAAGTAACATATTCTTTTAGATGACTTAGTTCATTCAATTCACATAAGTAGCACGTTCTTTTAGAAGATTTAATACTTTTATTAATTTTGTGGGAGTTAGCTTAACCGACAAAAACCATGAGAGCTAGACATGAAATATCGATATTAACCCCTATCGGATGACGGATCCTCAATTGCCTAGAGTATGGTCATACTTTTTAGCTGTTACATGGCTTTCCCAATAGCTACACCTATGCGGGCAGATAGTTAAGGGATAAGGAGATTGCTACTAAGTAACTCATTCTCTACTAACGAGGAGTACTTATGTCAAGAGGTACATTGGAATAAAACATCTCAACTCACGAAATGTTATCCACCTCCCTTTCATATCCTCTCGGTGCTAGGCATAACTCCACACGGATTCTTAACATTATAGACTATAGGTCAGGATAACTAGTGAATACCACATCTCAACTCACGAAGGGCATTCATTCTCTAACCTATCTTAGATAGCTCATCAGAAATAGTGGGGTTGCTACTAAACACTTCATCTCAACTCACGAAGAGTGTTCACCCCAAAACTCCCCTCTTTACTCAACTTATCCTCATACATTCACTTAAGTGTGCGTGTGTGTACATGTGAGCACACCTTCCATATAAGCATCATTTCATGCACATTACTTCTATACATGCTTTATACCTTCATTCATTAATTCACACACATTACATGCTTCACATATGATATACTTCAATTAGACATAATCTAGGTCAAACATACAATTTAAGCTTCACTAAACACAATACAAGACCCATTTCCAATATCTCTTCATTTCACATATTAGACCTTCAAGATCACATTCTCAATACATACTAAATAATATCAAGTTCATCAAATAAACACCGCCACCAAGAAGGTGGATCATACCACTCAAGAGCAATTTATAATAAGCTATACAAGATAAGTAACTCACCATTTAACCAAGCCATCATCACCTAAAATCGATTTCTCAATATTTCATCATAATATGGCTTTTAGGGCAGTAGATAAACAACAATATCAACATAAGAAAACCAAAGCTCATTCTGTACACAATCATGCTCACATAACCCAATTCTTAAGATAAAAGTTTGAAATATGCAAAATCATGAGTTCATTAGGATTTTGACATTAAAATCATCAATTAATGCTAGAAAAAACACATTTGAATCATTAAAACACTTTTACAAAAAGACCCATACTTAGAATCAAAGATAGAAGAAAATAGAGTTTGAAAACTGTCATGACCGGAATCTAGACCCCAGACGAGACCAGCATCGTTGACCTCTCAGAGGTCGCAGAAAAGCCTACATACATTGTCATTACTTCATCTAGGTTAATTTAGCGAAAAATTTGAACTTTTGTTTACTTAAACTTTATATTGGAAAACATTGATCTCGCATAATACTATCTACGTAAACTCATAAGCGTTCACAACAACAATCTAAATCAAGATAATCAAATGAAAGATATAGTCATAAATATAGAGTTGCCAAAATGGCACCAATATAACGTCTGAAAGTAAACACGAAATAAACGATAGTGGAATATACTCCACTAGCTCATGCCTACGTCTACGCTAGAATAACTCAGTAAGCATCCTCGAAAGCATGAGGGCCTACCAAATCCATATAAAAGCTCCACGTCCGGAAAACTTCTGCGTTGACTCGTAAGCTCTAACGTCCAGCTGCACCTGCACCTAAAAGTAGATAAATGTATGGAATTAGTACACACTTGTACTAAGTATGGGTATATGCAAGCACACACCACTGAAATGCATGATTTAGAATAGCTCTCTCCTAACGATATGAGTTATGGAAAGTCAAGTCAGTGGACTTTCCAAAAATTGGATTAGGAAAGTCATGCCATGAGAGTAACATGCATCATCATACGTATCATATTGCACAAAACACATAACATATTGCATATAACACATAACATATTGCATATAACATATATCATATTTCATTTCCTTCGTTCATATGCCATGAGACACTGGAATCTTGGACTTAGCATTAGGACTTCCCAAAATGAGGGCTCAACATATGGGACCTCAACTAGGGAGCCTTCTTTAGCTAACACAGAGTCTGATTCATTCATTCATACGTACTTCATTTCATTTCATTCATAGGCTAGTGTAAACACCAGCTATACCTAAGATGTAGTTTAAGACTCTCATTGGATTCACTGTGCAATGACTAAGAATGACCTAGTGTCATTACATAAGTCTAGTTCAGCTCTTGATTATCCTACCCATACACCTTTGTGTCGTTCATTTCATTGTGTGCATTACATGAGGTTGGCCTCATTCTTTCTGTGGGAACTTTAACTTTAACCGACATAGATCATGTGAGCTCCATGAAATCCTGTGTCTACCCCACACCGAAAAGAGGTGGAATCACCGGCCAAAGTGAAACCAAAACATGCTAGCGTATGAACCCTGCTAGATCCCTATTTTGGCTACATAGGTTCAAAGACTAGGATATATAAGGAGACCCATACCCGTCTGGACGGACAATCTCATCTCATGAGAATTACACGAACCTCTGCCTTCCCGAAAGAAGGAATCGCCACTCATAGCTAGCCTATCGGTGCTCAGTATAAAGTTCCATTACATTCATCTCATACATCATAGAAATTGGCTTCTAACATGAGGACATCATAGCTCATTAGATGATTTCTCATCTTATCATTAGTATTAAGTATATATTAACTTTAATACTTTCATTAGAGTGTTCATAGAGTCTGGTCTCTTTATTAACTTTACACTCTCATAGGTGAGTATGTTTTGGTAACATTTACTTAGGCTCATTTGAGATTGCTCTCATATTTCACATTAGCCTCTTATCATGTTGTCACCACATTCATTAGCCTTAGCACATTTTCCCTTCATAATTACTCACCCCTTTTTACGTGAATGTTCATTTCATCATATGCCAATGCACTTGGCCTTTTAGTGTGTTTCACACTCTTACATAACCCTTCTGGGGTCACATCATTCATTAAATAACATCTTAGGTTAACTTACTTTATAAACGTATGCTTGACTTATGAGTCCATACACACAAGCCATGAGGCTTCATTCATAGTTCATCTAAGTGATTCATATTTACCCAAGATTATGTGGTAGAAGACTTATGCATCTTTTAAGTATGCCAAGATCTCGATTTCGATCCTTATAGGCAACATTCGTTTACACATTTATTCGCGTATGACTTATGTATCAATATGGAGTTGGGCAAGGGAACCCGATTTCGAATCCCTTGGACAACACTTAGCTTCCACTTTTTTTTTTGATTTAACATTTCGGCTTGGGACACCATTTCGAGCCCCTACACTTAAATTTCTTTTTCAATTCTTTTTCTTTACTTAATCTCAACGTCTAAGCTTAAGATCCAAGATCGAATCCCCACACTCATGTTTCATTTAATTTTTTTCTTTCCTTAATTCTTCACTGTTGAACCGAGGGGATGTGGGATCGATTCCCCACAACCTCACCTTATTTTTATTTCTATTTTCTCCTTACTTTCTAATTCGGCCAAGAGGTTGTGGGTTCGATCCCTACATACCTTATTTTATTTTATTTTAATTGTTTCTCCTATTCTCTTGTTTGACCGAGAGGTTTTGGGTTCGAACCCCACACGCCTTATTTTATTAATGTCTTATTTTCGGTCAAGGCACAACGGTTCGAATCCCATATACCTCATTCCTTTTATTATATATATATATTTTTTTGTATAACTTGTATATAGTGAGGTCTTGGGTTAAATCCCCAATGACCTCATGCATTTTAAATTATTTTTTTTAAAACTAAATTTTTTTACAGTAAGCTTGGCCGAAACCAAATTGACCACATTTTTGGAGCCTATTTTCTCACCCTCTTTCACGTTAAACATTAAGACATTTCGAGTAGTTTTTTGGGAGATGTTTAGGTGCATTATCAAGGTAACTTTCAGTCAAGAATTATCATTCAATTTAGCAACTTTGAACTCATATGAACATCACATTTTTAACATATTCGCACACACATAATTCATAACATTTTAACATGTCAATATCAAGCTTCAAACCGTGGCTAATTCACGGCACACACATGCACAAACAAGTTAACAAACATCACATTTTTGAAACACCTCTTTCATTTCTACATAATTCCGAATACACATTAAAACACGTAATCACAACCAGCCCTAAAATCATCTACCAGAAGTCATACCAACGCATACTTGAATCTTTCAAAGGATCTAATGACAGCGGCATGCAACGGGGACAACCTTAGTTTTTCGATTCAGATTAAACTGAACCTTAGGGGTCTCTTGGGAGAGCGACCAAGAGGGAAGAAAACCCATACCTAAAGTCGTTCAAAGATGTTCTTACGTGCTGCCAAAACCCCCCTACTAAGCCGACGTCTCACCACTGAAATCACAAGTACAATCCGTCGAGTTTTTTTTTTTTTTTTTTTTGCTTTTCGTTTTGAAGCTTATTTTGCTTTTGAGTTTGAGCGTTCAAGTTATTGAGTGTGGATGAACTCTTTTTTTTTTGTTTTGTTCTTTAGTTTTTACAGAATATTTATTGTGAAGTGAGAGAGGAATAGAGAGAAACCTGAGTTAGTGTTAGCTTAGGATTAGGAGATTAGGTGGAGACTTTTTTAAACTAGGACTTCTCTTAATTGTTTAAAAATCTGCTTTTTTTCAAAGGCTACGTGAAATGACCACCATGCCCCTACAAAATCAGGTAATAAACATCAATTAAATCCACCTAAACGTCGCTTCCACCAAGGCTCAAACCCCAGTGAAGCCTCCATCGCGAAACAGGCCATTCCGGGTCGACCCGACCCAAATCGTTCCTCTAATTTAATTAATTACTTAATTAATTAAGGTAATTACAATACTACCCCTAGCTTGGAAAAGGCCACTTTACCCCTAGACCCTCCAAACCTAAGATTACTCCTTTTAAGTCCGGTAAAACTCATCCGGGTGAATCTCTTCAATTCGGGTGCCCTACATTGTTGGTTCTCACCTTGCCTAGCTCAACTAACTCACCAAGTTGGTTGGCATGGATAGTGCATACGTTCTGAGGTCTGGTTCGACGCGCAACAAGCCGTGTGAACCCGGACTAATCCAGGCATTCTAGGTACGTTTAAGCATTACTTAGCATAGTCATTTTTAGGTTGTTGCAAAACCCCTTTTTGAAATCTTTTAGAATTGATTCCTTGAATGGAAGAGTGTTCAAGGATGGATACCATACCTCTAATGCAAGAAAACCCACTAAATTTGGTGATGCACTACGTCCAAACCAACCCTCCTAGTCCTTCTTGACTTCTAGCTTCAATGGAGACTTGAGAGAGAATTCTAAGGGAGATGGGTTTTGGGTTTTAGGAAATGAAGTATGAAATTAGGTCTTAGGGTTTGAAACACTTTAATTTACCTAAATAACCCTAAAAATAACTCTCTAGGTTCATAAAAGACTTGGGGTGAGTTTACCAAATACCCCAAGACTTGACAACCCTTTAATAGCTTTTGGGCAGTCTAACCAACGGACCAATCGACAGTCCGTTTGTCTAAGGACGGACCATTGGTGAGGGTATCGTTGGTTGGGACTGAAACTCCCAAACATGCAGGAAATCTTGCCCAAACTACGGACCAGGTGACGGGCCATCGACTGGTTGACTGGTCGTTGATTGGCTCGTCGATTGGACAGTGATTTGGCAGTTTTGGTCCAATTTTTGGGCCCTTCTCTAGGTCCCTATTGTGGGTCGTAGGTGGGGTCGTGCCTGAACGTAAAACCCCTAAACATACTCTTCTAGGTCTTAGGAACACCTCATGCAAGTTTCAAGCAAAATGAACACGTAAAACTCACTCAAACACATCAAGACACAAAAGTACTTTCTAAGGCACACCTTCCGAACGTCATGGACGTTCTTGGTCGTTTGACCTCCAAACTTAACCAAACTTCATATACTGCCTAAGGAAACTAAAGTAACTAATTTTAACTCAAAATTAATTCAAGAAGGAACAACAATGCTCTAGTTCACCTTAGTTCATTTTAGGGCGTTACACCTATGAAGCCTTATACGGATGAAATGTCAGACCCCTCTTTGTTGGAGTGAAATTGGTGGAAGTAAGCTTATTTGTCCCAATATAGTGCAGCAAACAAAAGAAAAGGTGCAAATTATCAAGGATCATTTAAAGATTTCTTTGGATAGACAAAAGTCGTACGCTGATCTAAAAAGGCGTGACATTGAATATAAAGTTGGAGATAAAGTATTCTTAAAGGTGTCTCCATGGAAAAAGAATATGATATTTGGCCAAAAAGGAAAACTTAGTCCCCGATTTATTGGACATTATGAGATACTTGAAAGAGTAGGACCAGTTGCATATAAATTGGCTTTACCACCTGAGTTAGTGAGCTTTCCAAATTTGGATTAGGAAAGTCATGCCATGAGAGTAACATGCATCATCATACTTATCATATTGCACACAACACATAACATCTTACGCATAGCACATATCATATGGCGTATAACACATAACATATTTCATATCATTCATTCATATGCCATATGACCTTGGAATCATGGACTTGACATTAAGACTTTCCAAAATGAGGGCTCAACATATGGGACCTCAACTAGGGAGCCTTATTTAGCTTCATTCATTCATACATACTTCATTTCATTCATTCATAAGCTAGTGTAAACACCAGCTATACCTAGGATGTAGTTTAAGATTCTCATCGGGTTTGCTGTGCAATGATCAAGAATAACCTAGTGTTATTACTTGAGTCTAGCTCACCTCTTGATTATCCTAGCCTAACACCTTTGGTATCGTTCATTTCATTATGTGTATAATTTGAGGCTGGCCTCATTCATTCGTTGGGAACTTTAACTTTAACCGATATAGATCATTTCAGCATCAGGAAATCCAGTGTCTCCCCCACACCGAAAAGAGGTGGAATCACCGGCCAAAGTGACCCAAAACATGCTAGCGTACATGGTAATTGAACCCGCCAAATCCCTATATTGGCAGTATAGGTTCGAAGACTAGGAGATATAAGGAGACCCATGCCCGGCATGCCGGACAGTCTCATCTCATGAGAGTTACGTGAACCTCCGCCCTTCCCGAAAAAAGGCATCACCGCTCATAGCTAGTCTATCGGTGCTCAGTATAAAGTTCCATTTCATTCAACTTATACGTCATGGAAGTTGGATTCTATAATGAGGACATCATATCTCAATAGATGATTTCTCATCTCATCATTAGTATTAAGTATACATTATTCTCAATACTTTCATTAGAGTGTTCATAAAGACTGGTCTCTTCATTAACTTTACACTCTCATAGGTGAGTACGTTTTGGTAACATTTACTTATGCTTATTTGAGATTGCTCTCATCTTTTACATTAGCCTCTTATCATGTTTTTACCACATTCATTAACTTTAGCACATTGCTCTTCATAATTACTCACCGCTTATTATGTGAATGTTCATTTCATCATATGCCAATGCACTTGGCCATTTAGGGTGTTTCACACTCTTACTTAACCCTTCTAGGAGTTCATCAATTCATTACATACATCTTAGGTTCACTTATTTTTAAACGTATGTTAGACTTATGGGTCTATACATACAAGCCATGAGGCTTCATTCATAGTTCGTTTAAGTGATTCATATCTTCCTAAGATTATGTGGTACAAGACTTATGTATCTTGTATGTGTGTCAAGATCTCGATTTCGATCTAAGTAGGTAGCATTATTCTTGAATATATAATTCACATATGACTTATGTATGAATACGGAATTTGGGCAAGGGAACCCGGTTTCGAATCCCTTGGACAACACTTTACATTTTTTTTTATTTAATTTCGGTCCACATGACATTGGGACCCTAGATCGAGCCCCAACATGAACGTTTCCTTTTTATTTCTATCCTTTGAAAATTCTCTTCCTTGGCCGAGGGGTTGTGGGATCGAACCCCCACAACCCTTTTTATTTTTTTATTTATTTTTCCTTGACTATCTCGAGCTGACCATGAGGTTGTGGGATCGAACCCCCACAGCCTCACTTTACTTTTCTTTTAATTATTCTTTACTGCCTAGAGGTCGTGGGTTCGATTCCCACGCCTCACATTTCTTTTGTTTTCATTCTTTCCTTAAGCTTGACCAAGAGGTTGTGGGTCCGAATCCCATTCCTCTCATTTCTTATTTTCATACATTATTTTCCATCCAAGACCATGGTTCGAATCCCCCTCACCGCATTCCGTTTTACTTCTTTATTTTCATGGTTTTTAACATGGTGAGGTCACGGGTTCAATCCTCCATGACCTCACTTGTTTTAATTTATTTTTCACAACATTCTGAACCCTCTTATCTTGACCGAAATTCATCACTTGAAGCTGGAAATTTTGTAGTTTTTCAGCATCTTTTCATCAAGTTACACATTAGTTCTTAGGGAAATTTCATAGTGCATTTAGAACGTTTTAGGTGAATTTTCATGGATTCGTTTAGTTAAGAGATTATCACTCAAATCAGCCACATTTTATCTCATATGAACATCACGATTTATATAAATTTATGCACGTAAGATAACAACCATAATATCACAATTTTTTAGCGTTAACCCGAGAACACCTAGTCACTGTCACATTTTTGCACACACATGCACATAGTTTCGGAACACATAGGTTGTCATTCATACGATTTTAAACACACATTCATGAACATATCCTTTCACGAAAACACAATACACGCCTAATATCTACCAGCAAACATACCCAACCTACAAATCATTGGGAGCTAGTGACAGGGACATGCAACGGGGAACAACCCTACTTTTCGGATTAGAATATACTGAACCTTAAGGAGTCTCTTGGGAAAGGGACCAAGAGAGAAGAGAACCCATACCTTCTCCAACACTCACGTCCAAAACCAAGTTTCCACACCAAACTTTCGACGGAAAACCCTCCCTTTGCCTAACGTATTTTGCTTACCGTTTGATTTTATTTTTCGTTGTGAGTGATGAACTTTAGTAAATTTTTTGTTCTTGTATGTTATTTTGGCAGAGAGAACACGTGAGAAATAAGAGAGAATGGTCATGGATGTTGAGGCGATAAACGTGAGAGAGTGAGAGTTTTATTAGGCTTAGGAGTCTAGTTTAGGACTTAGTCAAATAAGGTTTTATTAAATGATAAAAATCTGATTTCCCTTTTATTTTAAATCAGATAATAAATAATAAATATTAATTAATTACATTAATTTAACAACTTAAATAAAAACAAATTTAATTCATTGCTTCCACCTAGGTTCGAACCCGGGTGGAGCAAGACTTCACTCTAAGACCCAATTTTCGGCCCTATCTCCCTAAAATGCCCCTCCACCTTATTAATTAAATAATTAATTACATATTTAGGGTAATTACGATACTACCCTTTGCCTGGAAAAAGACCATTTTACCCCTAGACCCTCCAAAGCTAAGATTTTCCCTTTTTAAGTCCGGTAAAGACTCATTCGAGTAAATCTTTGTATTCGAGAGCCCTACATGGCTGGACCCAACCTTTCCTAGCTCAACTAACTCCCCAAGTTAGTTGTATTGGCTGTAGCAAGGATTCAGAGGTCTGGTTCTACGCGCATCAATCCGTGTGAACCCGGTCTAATCGTAGGCATTCTAGACACATTAATCATTATTTATCATATCCATTTTTAGGGTTGTTACATTATCTCCCCCTTAGGAACATTCGTCCCCGAATGACACTAATAACTATCTAGAGTAATGCCAGTCAGATCATAACATAGTTACTATACACAATCAAGCAATAGCAACAAAGAATGGAGAGATAAGGAAACTTAGACTTAAGAGTAGAAAGTCTAACCTCAAGAGCTGAAAAGATGAGGGTAGTGGGATCTCATATCGGCCTCGGCCTCCCACGTAGCACCCTCAACAAGATGATTCCTCCACAATACCTTCACTGTGTCAATCTCCTTGTTCCTAGCCGCTTGACCTGTCTGTCTAAGATGTCAACAGGTACCTCCTCGTAGGACAAGTCTTCATCGATCCCCAAACCTTTCACATGTAGAATCGAAGCTGTATCACCTAGGCACTTCTTTAACATGGATACATGAAAGACTGGATGGACAGAAGCTAGCTCCGCAGGCAATGCCAACTCATAGGCCACCTCACCCACACGCTGTAGGATCTCATATGGCCCAACATACCTCAGACTCAACTTCCCCTTCTTGCCAAACCTCATCACCCCCTTCATAGGTGATATCTTCAAATAGACCTGGTCACCAACATCAAACTCCAAGGGCCGTTTTCTGTTATCTGCATATGACTTCTGCCGACTGTAAGCAGTAGCCAACCTGTCCCTAATCACCCTGTCCTTCTCTAAGGCCTCATGAATGATCTCTGGACCCAAAATGGATGACTCTCCAACCTCAAACCACCCAACTGGATATCTACACCTCCTACCATACAGTGCCTCAAACGGTGCCATCCCAATGCTGGAGTGATAGCTATTATTATACGAGAACTCTATCAAAGGCAGATGGTCATCCCAGCTACCCTCTAAAGTCAATCACACACGCTCTCAACATGTCCTCCAATGTATGAATGGTG